>JARKHS020014172.1:115000-136926 GCA_030143305.2 Amblyomma americanum | reverse complement strand
TTTTTGTTTCCGTGACGGAGAAAGTATGAAGTTCTGTGCACGTTTGATTTCACGTATATAGGTAATGCGCACGGTAGCAGCGTTGCGAGATCGTATGCCTCGTGAACCTCTTAAATCACGCGAAACGGTCGACATTTATTTGCTCACAGCACCGCCAGACTCTGATAACAGGGAGATGATGGAAACAGAGTCAAAGCGCTGCTGGCCCGGCAGCTACGAGTGCTCGCTTCATCCACGTGGGTCAAAGCCGTGGCCGCCATGGCGGTACTGCACTGCGCAGGTTGCGCTCTGTGGCAACAATGCACGTGGCCATCGAGTGGCAAAGCGAGGAAACGAACGTCAAACAAAACAGAACCAAAACTGTCGCAAACTGCGTGGGCGTGTCTAAATCTGACGATGACAGGCAGACGACGTAAACTGGGCTTTTCGCCACGCATTCTGTTGTACGCGTTTTATTTGACGCCTATTGTAAAACTTACATTCGTTGCATATTTTTCTTGCCGGACAAGCGTTATTGTTATTGTTCATTGCTGAGTATAATTTTTTGCAGTGTATTTGAAAGAAACCTGTCACACGACTGCTTGACCACAAGGAGGCTTCGCTAAACGACTTGACACGCGGCAATCTGAGAAGGAAAAATGGCGCGGCATCTTGATGGCGTGAAGGAAATTCCCAAAAAATTTAATGAGACTCGGCTTGATTGTGCGTCTAGCTCTAGTCCACTTGCTCTTTCCTTCTCCCCCCAGCGAGTGTTTCGCATAAATATTGTTTCGTCCTTGGCTCCGTGAATATCCACAAGAGCTAACCGGTAGTTTTTTTCTCGCTCTAGTTTTTTACTGAAGGGTGTTCTACAGGTAGTTTTTTCGAGTATACTAAGGTGGGAGTGGGACCTTTTCACAAGGGCAAGATCTTAATATATCACCGCCGGTCCCAGCAGGGGAGGGATCTCTTTTTGTGTGCGCGGTAGTAACTGACCCTTTACCAAGCTTTTTTTCTTTTGGTGTCAAAAGTCCACCTGGAAGGCTCGTTAGTAGAAATATGCAAATATGTTTTTTGTACACCAATGGAATATGCGCTCTTGCCGTCTAATACTGCATATATGTAATAGGGTAACGAAGGGTGAATACATACAGTAACAGGAGCTATTCTTTTTTCACATGCTGGTAGATCACACTTACACAAGCGATTAAGCTAAAAGAAGTTAGCCATTAGGCTGAACGCAAGCTTAAAAATAAGGCGAAACAAGGTAATCATGTTTATGAGCGCCATAAAGATATTCCTGGTGGAAGCGCTTTATAATTCTCTTTACGATAGCTACAAATCCTCACATGCACATAAAAAAATTCAAGTACACTGTAGTAAATTATAACGTAAAAAGAATAAAGAAAGGCCAACTGGTGTACGTCTTCTAGGCAGCAGACACTCTTTTTCAGACACTGATGATCTCGTGCGTAAGTAAAACTACTCTTTCGCTGGAACTCAGGTGGGGCCGCAGTGCAGACCTAGGCCAATAAAAAAAAAAAGCAGCTGTGGCGAAGTGGTTGAGCATCCGACTCGTATGCGGGAGGTGCGGGGTTCGATCCCCAGTGCTGCCGGGTACTAACCACAGGTACAATGGGTACAATCTCAGAGATGGCAGAGGCCTTTGCCCTGCAGTGGGCGCCGTCAGGCTGGTGATGAATGAAGCAGTGTACATTTCTGTGCACGTCGTGCTTTTTATTCGTATGGTGCTCATGCAGCTTGGTTTTCTTGATTTCGGTCACAAACGACATAGGCAATTTAAAGAAAACATTAAGGGCAGCACCTTTTGCTATTTATATTTCCTAAAATGTTTTTCATACTGGAGAGATATTCAACATAGATTCGGTATTCGAAGGCATTGTTCCTTCGTATTTGTATTCGATTGGTCTTCGAAAATTTTTGATGTTCGCGCACCTCTACTTTTAACTGAGCAATTTTTTCCTTTCTAGCTGTTTTTCTTTTTTTTTTGAAGAGAAACCGCTGAAACATCGTGTATTATTTAGTGAAGTGTAGTGTTCTGGACCGTTTATACCGTTAGAGTCACTTGTAGGGTCAGACCACTCAGCGAATTGCACCACAGTGCTTACCTCGTCTTCAATTACGAATCATTTGGTTTTGCAACGTACCGCCGCTAGACAACGCTGACACGCCGGCTCCATAACACCAGCTCCAAACGCGCACCGCTGGTTCATAGTCGCACCGAACGTCACCACATTTAGACTCCTCTTTCTCGGACTAGCAGCGCCACTTCGCGGAACTCCCAAAAGTCCCATACCGTAGTATTTGTTTCAGCCACCTGGCGGCGCCAACTAATTTATGCTTCCAAAATTCCTTGCACAGGTATGTTACCTGACGCGCTACGCACGCTAGGTCCTCAATTTTTGAGCGGCTTAAACTTTCACTAGGCACTATTTAGAAAGCTGCTGATTACCGCAAACAGGAAGAAGGAGCAAGGAGCACTCGCGGCAGCGTTTAAACTCATGGGGTCTCGGGGTCTCAGACCACCCGCCAGTATTGGCAACGGATCTGGACCTCCCGTGCCAGAATGTAGAGACTGCTTGAATCAGAAGCATGCAACCATTTTTGAAACTCGGCGCCAGGGGTGGTCAGAACATTTCTTCTCTACCATTTCGAAAATTTCACTTGGAGTTTTAGTAAGAATCATTGAGATGTTTTATAAAACCAGAGGCGGAGAAAAAGAGAAATCCAAAACTCAACACAAATGCTGGAAGAAAAACGGAAACCCGTGCCCACACATCACGAGTCAGTCCAGAGCTGGCCAGTCGGCTCCAAGGCTAAGAAAAAGCAACACACACTACAGCAGTAACGTGTAAACTGGTAGAGCGTGGGGATCGTTCGTTTCAGGCCTCTGTCGTATAATGAGCAAACAACGGCCTCTAAAAATTATTTCTCCACTTTGTATAAAACAATTTGTAGTAGATAAACAAGTGGGTAGATAAAGTATGCTGCGGAGTCCTGTGTTGGCCTAAGAGAGATCTCTCCCACTGTGATGTTGCAGTGTCATATATTTATGAAAAGGTAGAGAAATATTCAAGTACAATTTATTGCCAAAGGCACAGCCGAACAGCAGGAGCATGTGGAGTCCAGCATGAGAATCACACTTCGACAACCGAGCCGACGTTCCTGACAATATGCACAGTACGAATGAAACTGCAATCCAAAGGGCGCTGGCAAGGGAAGCGCCACAAGACCCAGCAGTCGAGAGCACAGCGGACGGAGGCTGAAAGTGGGCGTGACGTGTTTCTGGGCAGTGGGTAGCGTGTAATCAATTTTACGATTCAATCCTGGCTCTGGCCTGGGAATGTCTACGAAGATGGTTTCTCGTCTCTGCATGCGTAGTCCTATTGTATCTGTCCTTTCTTTCTCTATCATGGGTCACAGCCTACTGCTCCACGATTCTCATTAGAATGGCTCACCTCTTTTACCAGGACAGCTCACAAACCGCGGAGTCGTTGTTGGGCTATCGCCGGGGGTTCTTGAGCGGAGAGATGTCAAAGCTGTTAATGTCACTTAATAAACTCTGTTTTTTCATGCTCATTTTCCTAAGCTTTCTGTACAACAAATATGATTTTTTCCCGACTCTTTCGGCAGGTCCCATGTCCGTTTCCCTGTGGTTAACGCCGATGAATAAAATCGTTGAGTAATTCCTTTCAAAATGGTATGGATCGCCATGCGCGTTTAGCACTTGTCTTGCTTCTGGAGCATCTTGTAAGCTTCCATATCACTGTATATTACGCATCAGCCACACTGTAATTGTTTAATCTTCCCTTACAGGGGGCGACACTGCAGTGGTTACTAGCCCCCTAACCTCGAAGAGGTAGAAAGCGAAGAAGCAGAAGCCCACATTCTGCCAAACGAAGCTTGTCAGCTCTCCCGAGGCTTGACCGATCCTCGGTGTGTGCATACGCTATTTTCCTCCTGGACAGCAACGATTACATCTTTTCACGGAGCGGAACTCAGTAGAACACAGCAATGGTCTGCGAAATCCATCGTGGCACGCAAGCTACCACGCCTGGAGATTCTAGGCCTACGCCATCGAGTCCTGGTAGCGCGTGCTTGAGCAACGGCTCACCCTGTAATTCCCCAGGCCGCCAAGCCCCGTCGGAGCAGAGTAAGAAGCATGCGTCAGATCTCATGGCCGCAGGGAAGCATGTTGCTGCTGAGACAACTGTAGTGCCAGGCTCAACGCAGAATGATGCACCTCACGATCACGTGGGCGCCATCGAGGCGCTGACCATGACTCATCCTCAGTGGGAACCCCCGGCCAACGGTGCACCGTTGTTTTCTTGCTGGCGTTGCTGGTGCGCCACATCTGGTGGCCGCAGTGAAGCGCACTGCGGCTGAGATCGTCAGTCAGGCCCACGACGAATAGGTGCACGTCGACATCCGGTGGACGCCATCGAGGCGCTCACCATGACTCATCTTCCATGGCTACTCCCGACTTTGCCCAGCAGACTGCACATTATCTATACATGTTATGACTGGACTATTCCAGCTAGACGGCTCACTGAAACCGAACGACTTTAGAGACTATGGCCAGTCTGCCAATTGGAATTCCGCAAACCCATTTGTACGCGTCTTAATTGTACGCTTTTCTTTTTGATAAACTGTCATCCATTATCGACAAATTAAACACATCAATTTGAAAATGGGATGGCTTTTGTGAGGCATTCTTTGCGCTCTCTACCCCGCCAAGTTGGAAGCTCATTATGGACATTAATTCCTTTCCACCACTGCTTACTCGTCGGAGAGAATGTTTTTTTCGACTCCGTTCAGTTTTGTCGAAGAGCGAAATGTTATAAACAAACTATCACGCTAAATAATCATAGCCTTATATTAGAACAAATTACTTTTCCACCCCTTGTTTGACACATGGTAGCCTTAGTTGCTTATGCACCATTACATCCCCAGAACACACACACACACATCTTTAATTAATAGACAGTTCAGTTGTAAGTTTAAAATATACTGTAATTAAATTATTTGAAAATTTTGAGGCCCACATTCGAGAGATTCGTGCAGCTGTTAAATACAGCAATGAGGTGTTTTTGTGAAAAATTGAGTGATCAACCTAGAGTGGAGTTGCTTTTTGACCGGGAACAGTTAGTCCATATTGCGAGCCAGATGCTGGGGACGGCGCTAAGGTCCAAATAACGTACATGGTGGCGTGTCCAGGGTGGTAGTTCGACGAGAGTTATGGTTTCTGGAACTCTTACATCTGTTATACTTACGTTCATTGCAATACAAGCAGATTGCCCGAAGCCAGATTATGCAGTGGGGTTTACTTTATGCGACGCGGCTTCCTTGGTGTCAATGCCATGCCAACAGGCGTCAGCGTCGAGACTCCGCAGGGCGTGCCGCCGAAACCGCAGCAAAGAAGATGTGGCGTGACGACCATGTGGTTCTTGCGGCCGAAGCTAGGACGGTTTGAGCGTCAAGACGCTAACAGTACGTGCAGCACAAGTGTAAACACGGAGGCCCTAAATGCAAGCGAAAGCCGAAATAGTCGCGAAGGTGTTGTACAAAATATTCGGGCACAATCCGTCTGCTCTTTGTGTAAGCGTCTTTGACCTCGCGATGACCTCCCGGTATTACTGCCGGCTTCTCACTCTTCCCTGCAAGAAGCGCATCCGACTTCGTGTCTAACTATATTCGAGCTGACAACCAGCTGCCCTGTTAAGCCTGGCTCGCATGGAGCGTTTTTCGCATGCGAAAGCTATAGGCGCATGTGAAACACGTGACCATGCCCTAAGAACTTGCGCTATCATAGAGGCTTGTCCCGCCCGCTTCTTGCGCCCTTTTCTTGACACCGTGATGGCTCAAGTTTTACGTCGCGGTCGCGTGCGTGTAATGCGAGACGCGTTTTCGAATGCGAAAAACGCTCCATGCGGGCTAGGCTTTACCCTGGCTTAGCCGTTGCGTCAATTTTTCACAAGAGCGCGACCGCAAATAGCAGGGAGCGCATCTGTCGGGGAGACTTGGCGCTGAAAATTACCGTTCGGGCACGGGAGCAAAACCTGAGACTTTCGAGTAGGAATGGTATACTACCGCCGTCGAATGAAATGCGAACAGCGGAGAGCGTGGCCAAAAGTCCAGTTTTCCGCTGTCTGCCCGACATGACAGATGGGCGCGCTGATCCGGTTTGCTACGGTTTTGCTGCCTTTTTCTTTGACGTTTGTTTTCTCTCTGCCACTGCAGCGCTGGCGACTGTGGCCTGCCTGTGTGCAGCGTGCGCTTTTATCTGCCTGGCCTGGTGCGCTTTGATTTTGCTTCAATCATCGCCGCGTTATCAGCGTCTGGTTGCAATGCGGACAGTTTAAAATACCGAACAGGTTACGGTCGATGTCCACCAGGGCCGTTCCTCGATCGCTTGTTTCTGGTAGTGAGCCCAGCTTTATCGCCACGAGATCTGAAGCATAAATACACTGCAACCGAAAATTCGAGCGTCATTTGAAACGGGCAATGCCGGGCTTACGGAAGAGCGCAAATAGTTTCTCTTTGCCGTCACGCTTTGTAGCAACATGTCATATGCGAAGGAAACAGGTCGTCCACTGTCTGCAGTTAACAGAATTTGCCAGGCATTTCGTGATGAGGTACGGCTCGGACACTTGCCTTGTGTACATAGACAGAGGGTTACAGGCAAGGATGAAGACCTACTTATTGTAGCCGCTGCAGCAGACACACCGAAAATCATTTTGGCCCGTGAGATAAAGTGCACTTCTCAGCTGTGTTACAGCAGGTCAACTGTTGGACGCTGTCTGCGCAAGACTGCTCTACGAACCCGTGTTCCGCCGCAGGATCCTGCGGTTTCAAAAGCAAATAGAAATACAAGACGACGCGTCATGGACTACGGAGAACTGGCACTGCGTGATGTTTTTTGACTAGACAACGTATTCAACACGTTTGGACCAGCTTCAGCGAATTTGGAGCGCCAACAACACCAGGTTAGTGTTTCCTGCCATGTGTGCATGTCAGCTCCGTCATATTTGTGGCGCGATTGCTTTAATGCAATGGTCATCATATGCAGAACTGCGAAGCGAAAACAATAGTACAATCATATTTAATATTACGACGGAATCGATACTAGGCCCCTATCTGTGTGTTTTTTGTGTATCGGATGGATGGATGGATGGATGGATGGATGGATACGGCTGAACCCTTTACATCGGGCGGTGGCTCAAGCCACCTAGCCATGTCTTGTGAAATTTTACTCCTGTCTTGCTTTTAGCCACCAATCAGATAACCTTCGCTTGGTTACTTCTAACCTCTTAAAATCCACTTTCCCTTCACTATCCCTAAACCCCAATGCCTTGGGTAAGTCAGCCCCGCTGCCTTCCAGTGTAGGGTGAAGCCCTTTACAGAAAAGTATCAAGTGTTCAGCCGTTTCCTCCTCCTCTCCGCACGCAACGCACAAAGTGTCCATCTCCTGGTACCTGACTCTATACTTCTTAGTCCGCAAAACTCCAGTCCTGGCCTCAAACAACAAAGAACTTCCCCTACAATTATCATAGATATTTTCTTTGACAATTTCCTGTTTAAAGGTCCGGTATGTTTCTAGTGCCGATTTCGTCAGCATCCCTGTTTTCCACAAAGCTCTCTCTGTTCCTTTAACCTTTTTCTTAACCGATAATTGCTGATTTGCCCCCTTACTGCTGTCCAGATATTTGCTTGTCAATTTTCTAGTTCGCTTTCTCCATTTCGTGTCAACATTCTTTATATACAGGTATCTGAAAACTTTCCTAGCCCACCGCTTTTCCTCCATCCTTCTCAATCGTTCCTCATATGCTATCTTACTGCTAGCCTCTCTGCTCTCGAAAGACGCCCATCCCATATCACCCTGTACCCCTTGATTTGGTGTATTGCCATGTGCTCCCAAAGCTAACCTCCCTACTCCCCGTTGCCTAATTTCCAGCCTTGCTTGAACATCTGGCCTCATACACAGGACCGCATTCCCGAAGGTCAGGCTAGGGACCATCACCCCTTTCCAGATCCCTCTTACCACCTCATACCTATTGTAATTCCACAGTGCCCTATTTTTCATGACAGCTGCATTCCTACTAGCTTTATTCATTACATATTTTTCATGCTCTGTCAGATACTCAACACTGTTATTTATCCACACCCCAAGATACTTGTACTCATTCACTACCTTTAGCACGAACTCCTGTATTCTATGCTCGCCGCCCTCTTCATTAAATGTCATGACTGCAGATTTTTCCTTACTATACTTGAAGCCTAATCTATCTCCCTCTGTACTGCATATGTTTAACAACTTCTGCAGGTCTTCCTTGTTGTCAGCCATTATCACTATATCGTCCGCATATATTAGTCCCGGTAATGTCTGTTTAATCAATTCCCCTTGCTTGAAAAAAGATAGGTTGAAACCTAGTCCGCTCCCCTCTAGCTTGGCCTCCAAACCTTGCAGGTACAACATGAACAACAAAGGGGACAGAGGACATCCTTGTCTAAGCCCCCGCTGTATCTCTACAGGCCCTGATACATTTTTTTCCCATTTTATGAGCACTCTGTTACCTCTATATACATCTTTTAAAAGATTAATTACTCCATTTTCCACATCCAATGTGCCCAATATGTCCCACAAATGCTCCTGAGTAACGTTGTCATAGGCTCCCCTAATATCCAGAAATGCTAGCAATAAGGGCCTATGTTCCTTTTCAGCAATTTCTATACACTGTGTCAATGAAAATAGATTGTACTCCAACCTCCTTTGTTTCCGGAACCCATTCTGTAGTTCCCCTAGCACCCCCTCGTTCTCCACCCAAGCCTGCAGTCTATCCTTTATAATTTGCATCACCACCCTGTAAACCACAGACGTCACTGTTATGGGGCGATAGTTACTTACGTCTGCTTTGTCCCCCTTTCCCTTATATATCATGTTCATTCTACTTAATCGCCATTCATCGGGGACTTTCTCATCCACTATCATTTTGTTCACTACCTGTATTAATGTTTGCTTGGATTTTGGTCCTAACTTCTTTATCAACATAATCGGGATACCATCTGGTCCTGTTGATGTGCCACTAGGAACCTTCTTCTCTGCCCTTTCCCACTCTCCTTGCTCAAGTGAAGCTATTGCTGTAACCGGTCTATCCTCCTTCGATAAATTATGTACCACGTGCTTTGCTGAAAATTTTTCCGTCATCCTTGTTCCTATGTGTTTTATTGCTTCATCCCCTTCTAGTCGAATACCCTCATCTGTAACAATAAACCTTTGTTCTAGCCTAGTTTTATTACTCATTGCATTTAGATGTTTCCAGAATTTTTGGGCTGCTTTTCTATCCTTTTTATTTACTTTTGACATCCATTGGGCACCCTTTCTTCTAATTTTCTCATTAATCAAATAGGATGCGTCCCTTCTACACTTTATGAAGGTATCCCATTTTCTGTCTACTTCGGGTTTTGGTTCCCCCCTCTTCTTTCGTAGGCATCGTTCGTAGGCATTTTCGCCACCTGGTGATGGCAAATTATATCATAAGCCACGGAATTCTCAGTTATTTTTCTTTCTTTAGGTTTCAGTTCCTGAATCTTCGACGCGTTGTAAACGCAGACCGCCGCTCCATAAGTGTGTGGGAGCTGTCCTAGAATATTCTTGGACCGCTGGTTCGCTTGCACGGCTTGTTCAACGCTGCAGCTTACCGCGACGCCATCAAGGGGCCGTCGTTTTGCCTTATCCTCTCGACGGCCCATTCCCCGACGGCCTGTACTACTTCTAGCATGACCGCAGTCCCATACACTTGGCCAAATAAGTGACATGCCTGCGGGATCAGCTAGGAGTTATGTTGTTGGAGTTGCTGCCGCAAGGTGCTGCCATAAAAATATGCGAGAATGTGCGGGTTGCTACAAAGAAGGCACATTCGGGGCGGCCATTCCAGTGCGGCTCCCAGGATGCTCTGTGGGCCGCTCTATTAGAGGATTGGCGCTGCCTACGCGCTTCGCACTTTGCGGCTCGCTTTACGGCAGGGTTCCCGACGAATGGCAGCTGTGGGTCTGCTGGAGGCGATTTCGCCAAGTTTTGACGCTTCGTCAATCAGCCGCACATTTTTTGCCGAATGCACCTCACCAAAAATCTTGGCAAGGCTTCCCTGAGTGTATCTTGGAAGTCTGGCTCTGAGTTTTCTCAGATCCTTGCACTGACCATGGGCAGTATTTTTTTTTTTCTGTGACGGAGAAAGTACGAACTTCTGTGCACGTTTCATTTTTCGTTTAGGTAAAGCGGACGGTAGCGGCGTTGCGCGATCTAAGTGTCGTGAACCTCTTAATACACGCGCAACGGCCGACCTTAATGGGTTCGCGGCACTACCAGGCTCTGATAACAGGGCGATGATGGAAGCAACATCAATGCGCTGCTGGCCCGGGAGCTAGGAATGCTCGCTTCACCCTCGCGGGTCACAGCCGTGGCCGCCAGCAGTATTGCGTTGCGCATGTTACGGTTTGTGTCAACAACGCACGTGGCGATCGAGTGTTAAAGCGAGGAAACGAACGCCAAAGAAAACAGAACCAAAACTATTGCAAACCGTATGAGCGCGTCGAAATTTTATGATGACTGGCAAAAGCGTAAACAGGCTACGCTCTCCGTTGTTAGCGTTTCATTTGATCCCGATGGTACGCCTTTTATAAGGCTTATGTTCAATACGTAATTCTTTTCGGACAAGCTTTAGGGTTATCGTTCAATGTTGGGTATAATATTCTGCAGTATATTTTAAAGAAACCTGTCGCACGGCTGCTTGGACATAAGGATGCTTCGCTAAACTTCTCGACACGCAGCAATGTGACCAGGAAAGGTGCAGGGGCATCTTGATGTCACGTAGGGAATTCCTAAATGATTAATGAGGCACGACTTGACTACGTCTAGCTTTATTCAATTGCCTCTTCCCTTTCCCTCCAACGAGTGTTTCGCGCAAACATTTTTTTTCGTGTTTGGCTCCGCGAATACCCTCATGGGCTAACCGGTGTGCGTAATTGCAATTTTGGTCCTCCATTTTTTTAAAATGTGTTTTGCAGCTAGATTTTTCGAGTGTTCTGAGGTGGGAGTGGCACCCTTTCAAAAATGCAAGATCTTAATCAATCGCGACTTGTCCCAGCCAGTGAGGGATCTCTTTTTGTGTCCGCTGTAGTAATTAACTCTTTATCATGTTTTTTTTTCTTGGCTGTTAAATGTCCAGCATTAAGGCTCGTTAGTAGAAATGTGTGATTATGTTTTTTGAGTATCAGTGGAATACGAGCACTTGGCGAGGAATATTGCACCTGAAACGGAGTAATGAAGGATTAATGCATGTGGGTCAAAGGAGCAATTTTTTTTCACACGCTGGAACATCAGACTCATCTAAGCGATTAAGCTTAAAGGAGGAAGCCATTAAGGTGAACACGAGGTTAAAATTAAGGTGAAACAAAGTAGTCACGTTTATGAGTGCCGAAAGCTTATTTCAGACGGGACCGCTTTATAATTATATTAACTGTCAAAAATCCTTGCATCGCCAGAAAGAGGCCATGCAAAAAAGCAATAAATTCTAACGTAAAAACCCAACAACAAAAAAGGCCACCTGGTCTATGTCTTCTAGGCAGCAGACACTGTTTTCAGACATCAATAATTTCTTCCGTCACTACTCTTTCACCTTGTAACTTCATTATGCTCTGTATTGGTCGGCAAGTTATAAAATGTTAAGCAAATATAAACTGAGGGACCTACGTGCTTCTTTTACAGCTTCGCAGTTTCTTGGATACTTCTACGGAGAGCAGTGCAAAAGTACGCCGTATATTTTGGTATAATGAACGCATTTCCTTTTCCTAAACTATCTGTGAAAATTTCCTGGGTGCATTCAGTGCGCGGGGGAAATGTGCAGACAAAATGGGAAGGATTAAAAACGAGACCGCAATTAAGCTAGTTGGTTAAAATTTAATCCCGTACGCGTCGCCTTGAATATAAAACTAAACGCGCTAGTTAGCATGGTTTTTGTGCACTAGAACGTAGTGCACAGAACTTATCTTGAACGCGCACCTATAACTCGCGTAGCGGGACACATATGCAGCGAAAAGAGTGCGCAACTAGACTTTACTCCAGCACAACTCCCAGAATTCAGCCCGAAGCCCAAGCGCAATAAGTTGATACAATTCTCAGTAACGCAGGTCGAAGAGAGAAACCGTTTGTAACCAGTCAAGGTTTTAATTAGTTCTTGGATTCCACGTGGAACATTTTTCTTTTTGGCTATTCGTGTCGTAGGGAAAGGTATTCTTGACATTAAAAAGATGGCGCTTTTGTAGCACTGAGTAGCGGCTCCTGTGTGCAGTAAGGGCGCCTGCTAGCATCCACTACCGTCAGCAGAAGACTGCGTGTTCAAAATCAGTTGGGTGCATCACTACGCGAGAGAATAAAAGGTATTTTTTTTTCACATTCAAAGAAGGGGATGCGTTCATATTGTGAGCGCGTTCATTACGCGAGTAAATACTGTGGTTACTGCAGTGCTACATCCGTCGATCATGTCAACATTCCGTTTTCGGCTTTCAATATAGTAGACTTGAAGCTTAGGTAAGTAAGTAAGTAAAATCAGGCACGGTTTCTTTCTCCTTCATGTAAAGAGTGAATCTCTGTCCTCATGGAATTCATCAGTTCCTTGCGTTCTTCTATTACAACCTCTTAGCTACATTTGTGACGTGGCACTTAAGCCAGCGACTAAATGGCATTGCAGTGTGGAGTCAGCGCATGAAGAGGCAAGATTGAATTTTGGCCTCGGCGGCCGAATTTAAAACGAGACGTATTTCAAAGATTATGGGGCCGCTTAGATCACTTTAATAGGGCGATGCGATAGCGGTGTTTTCTGGATTCATTGCGCACTGATGGAAGTTAATGTAGACCACATCCTGAGTACAGCGCGACAGCGCGAGACACTTGCAGTTAAGCACGCGGGATGTTCGCCAGGAGCAATGGTACGGTGGTCTAATGCAGTGACCAGCGAAGCTGGTCTGTTCGCGCCGTCGCGGGCTTGAACTCCGCGCTTCATTTATTTACTAGGTTTTCCACTTACCTGACACTCTCGACGCTCCCTGCTACGCTTTTCTTCCCCGGTAGCGATGTCGGTACTGTCGCAGCCTCCCAGGAGGAGGAGGAGGAGGAGGAGGAGGATGAAGAGGAGGTAAACTTTATTTAAGAAGAGGTTTTAGGCGGGGGATGGTGTGGAGCTCCCCTCCCCTCTTCTAGGCCGGACGCCAGGTGGCCGAGTGAAGATGTCCTTCGGCGACCTCTTCGGCTCGCTCTCTTACTCGGAGTTGATCCTCCGGGTCCTAGCTGTAGCAGCGCGGCCTCCCATTAAGATTTGCTAGAGTGCTGCAGACTCTCCTATGGCTTCTCTTGGTTACATGGGTATAGGATGATTGGTGCATCTGCGTTTTTGCGCCCGCAGAAAGAACAGAAAGGGCTGAACTGCTCTGGGAACCATCTGGAGTTCAATTACTTGTGAAAGAAAGCCTCCGTTTGGAGCAGCCGGCAACCGAATTTTTGCGTTTCGCTTAAAGATCTATGGGGATCTGGGAACACTTGTCTATCTTTCTGGAATTAGGCTGTAATTTCTTTGCAGGATTTCATTCACTTCTTGGCAGATCTGATCTCGGGGAATCGCACCTCCCGGTTAACTATGGATCCTCGGGAAAATTTGAGCGCCGCCTCATTTCCAGGATGGCCCGAATGGGCGGGGATTCACATGAATGTGACCTGGCGGGTATTGCAGATTTTTTGCAGGATTTTGATGGCTGCAGAACGGGCCGTTCCATTTGAAAAAATGCTAGAGTCGCTGGTGATCTATATGGAAGCAGTGGAGGTAATGGTTGAAACTCTGGCAGCTTCTGCGGCCTCCTCCGGTAATTTTCTTTTATCGATCATCGCCGATACTATAGGGAAGAGCCTTGGTGGTCAGCGGCTGCTACGGAAAATGCCTCTCTCAGCATGTTCTGCCGTGTCCACGTGCACCGTGCATTTCTCAACTAAAAATCTTTCGGGAAGCTTTCGTGCCATAGTATTTTTTCTGGCTTTATCCTAGTCTGGATGCATGTTTTTGGACAGATGAGGGACTGTTAAGTGTTTTTGCATTTGTCTTGGAGCTGGCAAGGTGGGCATACGGATTCCCTTTTATCTTACTACAGTTCTGTTTAGGATGAAATGGACAGTTTCGGTGCCTGAAAGTCTTTCTTATTGTGAGGCAAGGTGTGCTTTCATCATTTCTGCCAAGGTGCTATGCATTGCTAATTAAAGTTGTTTTTCATTTGGCTTGTCATGGGGCAGGTTGAGGACAATTTTGTAGGACTGCCCAATTATGGTACCCAGCTCGTCACTTTCTCTGACTGTGAGAGTGAGGTATGGTGAATAGCAGATGGCTTTTCTAAGAACGAAGGCCTGCATTAGTCTCCTGGTCTCGGCTTCTCTCCTGGTTTCCTAGTCTCGCCTGTTCGTGATGCGTCTGGGGAGGAAGGAGATTTGGTTGACGGTGTTCCTCAGTTTCTTAATTAGTGGTTCGTTTCTTTGATTTGACAGTATCAGCATTCCCAGAATCTTAGTGTTTCCACGTCTGCCTTTTCTAAAAGGCAGTGATGGATTTTGAAATTTGGTGGCGGCGCACTGTGACTGGTCGGTATTGGTCACATGGCACGGGTGACGCCATCACTGTCTCGGCCAATCAGAAAATCTCCTGACATCCCCGCTTACTTCGCTAGCATACGATGTTCACATGTTAGTGAAGACAATGGTGGCCGAGCACTTCCTGATACACTCCTTAGTGCCGCTTTCACCTCCTTCTGAGTGTCGCCATGCTTATGCGGCACAAGCACCAATGCGATTGTTGAGCTTAATGCTATAGCTTCTGTCATGTTTCGTAAAGCCGAAACTTTGCATCACATCTGCTTTAACCGATAAACGCCGCCAGCTCTGCAGCACAAACTCTAGCTGAGCAGTGACGTCACGAGTGGTGTCACAAATGACGTCACAAACACTCATTACAGACCTGGCGCCAACGGCGCGTCTTCAGTTCTCCACTTGCTCTGACATGAATTACTCCACAGCTCTCTTTTCGCTGCACCCAAACGCACACCCAGAGCTGAGGCCCAGCGCCAACGGTGTGAGGATAAAGCCGTTCAATCCGTCGAAGCAGAAAAATCTCCTGAAAAATACCCCCCCCCCCCCTCCTTTACAGTTGGTTAACTGCATCGTCTACCTTAATCCTCCCAGAAAAACGCATTCATTATAGAGCTCATCCGCGGCGGGATAAAAACGACAGACATCCACACCGAAAGAAGAATTTCCATACACTAGGAAAGGCACCAGAATTTCTTCATGCGCAAACTCTCGCTGAAATTCGCATTACCACAGGAAAAACGTTTAGTGATTAATCTCCCCAACTTTTTTTTTTCTTGGCAAGGTCTTGAGTGGTGTGCGTACGCTTTCAGTGCATTATGAACGGAAAGAAACAAGATGAACTTACCATAATAGCTGCCTTTGAAATCATTCCGCTGTCGCGGGCAAAGGCCTGAAAGTTTCTTGTGGACAAATCTTCGTAGGCAACTTTCCTGTAGATTTCACGTCGAGGTCAGAAGCGACACTGGCGCGGTGGATGTAAGCGTCGGAATTTGCCATTTTATCGTTACGAGAATTGGTCGTGCGATTCTTGGCAGTGTTTTCTATCTCGGGCGAAACTTTTCTGGGCCTACTATAGGTTATGCCTCTATGCCGTGCCGTGCGCAGCGAACGGCGTCGACCAGATACATGATGAGTTCCTTCGCAATGAATTTACCGTGACGGCACTTGCTACGGTTGTTTGAGGTGCTCTACCTGCAGATAAATTGGCAAAACTGAGGTACAGGTGCGACCAGAATAATACGGAGCACAGGAACGGCCGCAGATCTGCGGAGAACTGCTTATGCGCGCTACCTAGCACGAACGTCGGTAACTATGCGTGTTGGCACGCGCAGAGAGGCCCCCTTTTTTCCGCAGGCCTATCGGCATCACTGCTTAACATATAGTCTGCATGCCTGCAGCAAAGGAAAGCCTGCGCGCTTCGTAGCGCAACACAGCTTTGCGCTCCGCGCGCGACATCGATGAATTAACTCAGCCCAACTAAAGGAAGGCATCACCTGGTGGAATTTCTCGGAACAGCTCAGCATCTTTTGAGCAAAGATAACGCCAGGGTTGAAGCAAAGAGTGGGGCTCTGTGGCGGGCACTCTCGCTGCGCGCGGACGGCCAATTGTGATTGTTTCTGTCGTTGATAGGTGGCGCTTAGATGCAGTTTCTCCTTTATGCGTCGTCTGTCGCGTGCTCCGTATTATTCTGGCCGCGCCTGTACATAACATCTGCACCAAGACGCGCTAAACAATGTCGATTTGCTTCACACGCGTTCTGCCTCCGTGAGGATGTGCAATACTGTGATTCCACAATCTATCGCCTCGTCATTTCCTTGAGCGAGAAGGCAAGTTAACCTTGGTTCGGTTTACTTCTTTCCTTTCCCTAGCAGGCGTAATGAAAGAATGTGTCTTTCTGCAGATGAAACACACTGCAGAAAGGAAGAAAGAAAACAACCTTTGCGGGAAATTAGCGGATTCATGTTGCCGGCGTGGAGAACCTGCAAAGAACAGTCACGCGTCTATGGCTAAAACTTATGCATACTACTTAAGTCTTGTTTCACTGTACCTTAATTTTTAGCGCAGTCAAAGTGGTTGCCTTATTATATTAGAAGTGAACAGAGGTGTTTACTTCAGAAGTGCCAGCCTTGTACAATAAATATTTTATCAACAACATCACCATCATTATTATCACTGTAAGCGCAAATGCATATGCACGCATAAAATACTGCGTGTTTACTTGTCTGGTGCGGTACTCTAGGCGCTTTCTAGGCCCACCTGAAAACGCTGCATTAGTTCTGCTACATCTTCATCTTTCACGTTTACGCAGATAGCAGTGCGTTTTTTCGAAGCTGCAACAGACGTCAGAAAATCTTAGTGGGCGCGTTAATGGTGCGGATTTATTAGAGGAAAAGTGTTGAAATATAAGTGTGACCAAGTAGGCTACGGCTTCACCAAATTTTAGGTTAAAATTGTGTACTATTATTCTTTCGCAGATATTGCTCATTCCTGAAGATTTAAAACTTTTTGCTGTTTTAGGGGTGACTATTCGGTCCCTAAACCCGTTTTAGTTTTCTCTCACACATACAAATATAGTAAAGGAGCGACAAATTTTCTGTGCGAAAATTTCACTGACATCCATTTTAACCAATGGCACTTAAAGAAACACACTGTGCAAACAGAACCTTGGAGGAAGGTGCCAGAAACAAAACAAAACCGACAGGAACGACGTAAGCAGTATAATATTTACTGTAAAGCAGTCGGAAATTATTGCGGTGTTAATGATCCCGATGACAGAGACAGTTACAGAAGCCAGGAATTTTAGCTTTATTATTCTCTTTGTCTAGCGACTATATATTTACTGTTCCCTATCAGTTTTTTGAAACTCTACGTGTTGCATGCCCCAGTGTCCCAAGCAGTGTTTCTCACTCCTCTAGCTCACTGATTGGAAAGTCAGAAGTAGAAAGCAAGAGGATGCCAATGTGTGTCACTGAAAGACGCCTAATCATCACCAAGTTACCTGCAAGCTCTCTCGATTTCAAGCAGGTCTGCCGTCAGCCCATGTTAATCCTCATCCCATGTCATTAAGCTGCGCCAACCGCCGTGGGAGCCGTCCCAGCAATTTGCGCCGCATCCATAAGCCGAGGGTAGCCGTCCTTTGCTGGCTGGTGACAGTGAGAACTGTCAGGATCTACGCGCCTGGCCTTTGGCAGGACGGTGCACTTCGCCTTCTGGTGGACGGCATCGGAGCGCTCACTATGACTCATCCCCACTGGCGGCACCCAGTGTGCAGTCGACCATCTTCTGCTGACTGGAGTCAGTGGACACCTTCAGAGTCAACGCGCCGGATCTTTGGCAGGTGTGCCTCTCCCGCCAGTGGACGCCACCGACGCGCGGCTCACTATGGCTCATCCTCTGTGGCAACACCTGGTCAGTGGTAGATTGTCTTCTACTGGCTAGCGACAGTGGGCACCGCAAGGATCTACGCCCCTGGCCCGTGGCAGGACTTTGCACTTGTGCCTCTGGTGGACGCCATCGAAGCGCTCACCATGAGTCATCCTCACTGGCGGCACCCAGTCGATAGTCGACCATCGTCTGCTGATTGGCGTCAGTGGGCACCTTCAGGGTCGACGCGCTGGTTCCATGGCAGGTGTGCCTCGCCCGCCGGTGGACGCCTCCGACGTGCGGCTCACCACGACTCATCCTCTGTGGCAACATATGGACAGTGGTCGACCGTCGTTTGGTGATCGGCGTCAGCAGGCACCGTCAGGTGCTATGCGCCATGCTCTTGTAAGGACGATGCATTTAACTCTCCGGTGGACGCCATCGAGGCGCTCGCCTTGGCTCATCCTCTGTGGCGATCCCAGGTCCACGGACTGCTTTTAGATTCTTGCTGGTGTTAGCGATAGTTATCATGACCGAAACAGAAAACGCAAAGCATGCTCTGTGTCGAAAATTTGGCTTGCACGACGCCGCTTTGTTCTTCAAACTCAATGTGGAAAACCCCAATTTATGGTCGTCGTTAATGCTTCCGTAATCGCTTTCTTTTCGGAGAAGAGAACTGTTAGATCTCTTGTTTTCCTTGGTGCCCCTGCAAGCATTGAAGGGAAAAGGTGCATCTTACAGTGTATAAAAGAGCCATATGAAACATGAATACACATATCTCACGAAAATTCTTGTTCGGTGAAGTATTTCCGTGAAGTGAAATAAACTGTTTTCAACGCGTGCACTTGTACGGAAAAGGCTGATATTTCTGGTCAAAAATGTTGCAGCTCTAGGCATCGTGGTTTTGTTCGTGATCTACCGAAATTTGTTGCATTAATCTGATAGAAATAGGGACCAAACAAACCTGGTTATTTATGAAATCCTCGCCATCATCATCAGCCTGACTACGCCCACTGCAGAACAAAGGCCTCTCCCATATCTCTCTTATATTGGCTGTCCAGTGCCAGCTGCGGCCGCCCTAATACTTCTTAATCACATCCGCCCTCCTCACCTCACCCAGTGCATACTTTAAAAGCAGAGCTAATGCTGTGGCTTAACTTGCTGTCCGAGCTTATTCGCGTACAGTCATCTTTCCTTCAATTATTCGCCTAGCGCCCAGAAATCCGGTTGTTTGATGTCAGGCTTCTTTCAAATAGCCTGCTGCAAAATATTCTGACGTGGGTGCCGGTGTCTTAGCCAGCCGCCTACAGTACGTGGGTGCCATTTTTCATTTCAGGCATACCACAGCAACAAGAATAGTCGCTATGTACGGTTACACCTAGATATGCGCCAATGTAAGTCATAATTATGGGGTACCCCTCAGTACAGTGTAAATGAGGGGTTGCTTGAAATTCGCATGGCGAGCACCTGTCTGATGCGGTTAGATGCCTGCACCTGATATGCGACTCATTCTGTGCCTCAGCCCGGAACAGGTATACTAAAGCGATTGAAATTTGTTCACCTAAAACTGCAGCGTTTCACTCCGGCTACTGGAGTTATCTTGAACGTGGTCGGCTTTTAAATTGTTCCTCTGTTGGGTCCTTGAACTGCACTCCCCGATAACAGGGAGATATAGTCAACTCCCAAAGTCCGTCCAAATTTCTCACTTTGATGCGAGGTTTGGCTACAGTTGACGTTTCGTTAGCGAAAATTAGGAACCACGATGGCGGCTGGCGTCATGTTCTGGAATCACGATTTCTTGTTTTACAGTTCCTGTTTGCGCTTCGTTGATCACTGTGTGAGTAGCCGAGAAGCACAGAAGGCTGGATAAAAATATACAATAACAGCTGCCCTGTGAGAATTAGAAAGAGTAGCACAGATGAAACTCAAACAAGACGAAGTGCAAAACCAGTACGAGTACATGAAATTTCTGAATTTTATACTCGTATCTAGCACATTCAAAACTGTATACACAGAGCTAGGACCCGCAGCAGATGTGGCTGTAACAGTCGTTGTCTTTCAAAATAAATACATAGATAAGCAAACTGGAGCATCTACTCAACACAGTCATACAGCAGGCGGTGCAAATACTGCACACGTAATCTGGGATTGCAGAGGGCCCGGCGATACGTGTGTCAAGCTTTCAAAATTTGCTTGCAAAAAAAGAAAAAAAAAGGCAATTAGAGGTCCTTGCGAGAGATATTTGCCCTGGTGACTCAAGCATCAATTATTTGCATTTAAATGTGAATCTTTCCTCTTTCGAATAGTTATTCCTTTTATCGTCGATTGTGATGCCATCAACTGTGCGTGCACATGCTCTCATTTCCCTTCTCACCACATCTTCACCCATCACGACTCTCTTTCTTCTCCCCCTCCTCTTCCCCAGTGCAGAGTAGCAGGCCAGATCTAAATCTTTCTGGCCGACCTCTCTGCTTTCGTTTCATTAAATTTATCTACCTATCTCTCTATCGTCGTCATCATCACGATGGCAATGAAGGTGACTGTGCGGACGGTACTGTGCATATCTTTTAAAATCATGCTTCTGTAGCTCTCTTTTGGCAGAATCCCGTTCAATCCATTCACTATTGTTCTCTATAACACTCGCGCTCGACTCCTGCAAATATTAAAAATATCGTTATAACTAAAAGACCGATCGGGAGCAATCCCCAGACATTTATTTATTTCAGTTACCCTCTTGGCCCGGTGGGCATTCTGGAGGGGAGCCGGACTTGACAAACGCAAAAATAAGAAGAGGAGGAGGAGGAGGGGAAGAACAGGGATACAGAACATTGTAAGTTATAAAGTCAAATTAGGTTTGACAATACAGAGGTTACAGAATATATTAATAACAATAGAAAGAAAAGCAAAAAATACATGTGTAAGTAGCAAATTATTTGATGCTGCAGAAACATCGGACAGGGCGGAATCAGCAACCTAAAAAGCAATGACACTTAAGATATACATACTTACAGACAGTAGCACTCGATCAAGCAACAAATGAAGCAGATATGAAGATATGATCGCTGGTACGCAAGAGTACATGACTTGACATTAAAAAACATTTGGCTGAAAGAAATTTTTAAGACTCAAGCGGTATGGCAATGTATACGTAGGTTTCTTTTGAATTCCTCGAAAGTAAACTCTCTACACTATTTTCTTTCTTGAGCTCCTCTTCAGTAAAAATTCACTGTAATCTTATATTTCCGCCGCAGCCGGTTATTCTGTACCTGAATATTCCTCGCTTTACACATCCGGTTCATTCAGTGGCTACGGCTTAATGATCAACAACGGGCGCAAGTAGAAAACGAAGAAACAGAAGGCGTACCGTTTTGCTGCACGCCCCAGGTCAGCTCTCCCGCTTCCAGGCCGGTCCCTGAGTAAGAATATGCGTCAGCTCTCGTCTGGACCGCAGCGACAACAGAACCCTGACGGATTACGGTCGCCGATCGCCAGTGATGGCCGACAACAACCATCGGGGAGAGGAAGCCGCTGCGCACGAAGGTGCCAGCCAGGCGGCAGCGAGTCCTGTAGGCCCGTGCTGGACCGACGTCCCACGAGATCGTCCCTCCAGGCACCAAGCGCCTCCAGACCAGCCTTAGCACCTTGCGCGGCGACTCGTGGGCGCAGTGGGCGCCATGCTGCTGTGGTCGCCGGTTTCGCTGCAGTTACGCGGCCGAATGGTGCACGTGTCTCCCGGTGGACGCCATCGAGGCGCTCACCATGACTCATCCTCTCTGGCAACTTCCGGAATGAATCGACGGCTCTCTTCCTGCCTGTGATAGCGGGTACTTTGCGGCTTTTATGATGTTAGTGCCACTCTTCAGCTTTGCGCTATTCCGACAGG
>JARKHS020014172.1:0-110000 GCA_030143305.2 Amblyomma americanum | reverse complement strand
TACGGTCAGTTGTCGAGCATCCTTTACGAAAGCCTGCCTGATCATTCGTTTGATTGAAGTCTAAGGTTGTCCCGACTCTATTAGTGATTCCCTTTAGTAAATACCTTGTAGGCACCGAACAGTAATCTGATCAGTGTGTGATATTTAAATTCCTTGAAATGGGGGTTGCTTGAAATTTGCATTGCGCGCACCTCTCTAACGGTGTATAGATGTACGCTCCTGCTATAAGACTCACTCTGTGTTTCAGCCCGGGACAGGTGGATAGGAACGATTGAAGTCTCTTCAAATCAACTCTTCGAGTTTCCCTCGGGACATGGGGGTTGTCCTGAACGCGGTCGGCTTTTAAATTCTCCCTCTGTTGGGTCGTTGAACTGGGCTCCACGATAATAGAGAGATATAGTCAACTCTAAAGCCCGCTCAAATTTGCTCTTTTGGTGTCTGGCTTGGCGATAGCTGACGTTTATTTAGCGAAAATAAGGAGCTACGATGGCGGTTGGTGTCACGTGCGGGAATCATGATTTATTCTTTTACCCTTCCTCTTCGCGCTTCGTTGACCTGTGTGAGTAGCCGCATTGCAAAGAAAGCTGCATAAAAATATTTCGGAACAGCTATCTTGTGAGAATGGGAAGAGAAGTACAGATGAAATTTCAAACAAGCGAGAATACGAAACCAGCAAGAGTACATGAAATTTCTGAATCTTTTGCTGGTATCCAGAGCATTCAAAACTGAATACACAGAGCAAAGTCCCGCAGCAGATGTGGCTGTAAGAGTGGATGTCTTACAAAATAAATGCATAGACAAACGAACTGAAGCACCCGGTCAACAATGTCATGAAGGCGGTGCAGATACTGTATACGTAATCGGGGAGTGCGGAAGGTCTCGTGATACGTGTGATGATCGAGCTTTCGAAATTTGCTTGCAAAAAAACAAAACAAATCCAAGTAGAGGTCCTTGCGAGAGATATATGTCATGGCGACTCAAGGAACACGAATTTGAGCTTGTGTATGAAGCTTTCCTCTTTATAAAGACTTGATGATGATGATGATGTCCTCAGCATAACGGCAGATAGCAACGGCAGGGTGCGTTGGAGACACAAACGTTCCTTTTATCGTCCCCTTGATCACGAGGGCAATGAAGATGATTGTGCAGGCGATGCTGCGCAAATATTTTAAAATCCTGCGTCCTCGCTCTTCTCTGGTTCCATATAATGAAGTTTTCCACCTTTTTTTCAATTCAATAGCGATAGGTTAAGTCGAATCCCACTCATTCTATTAACTCTTATTCTCTTTGACACTCACGCTCAAGACCTGCAGATATTAAAATTATCTTTATAACTATAAGAAGAATTAGGGGCATCACAGGGTAAACAAAATTTTCGCCGCTATTTTCGCTCATGTCCTACTGCTCATTATAAACTTACTCCAACCTTCTGTTTTCGCCGCAACCGGTTATGTTATACCTGAATATTCATCCTTTTACACGTGTTGTTCCTTCACTGGCTAGAGCTTAATGGTCAACAACGGGCGCAAGTAGAAAACGAAGAAAGAGAAGGCGTACCGTTTTGCTGCACGCCCCAGGTCAGCTCTCCCGCTTCCAGGCCGGTCCCTGAGTAAGACTATGCGTCAGCTGACGTCTGGACAGCAGCGACAACAGTGTCCTGAGGGACTGCGGTCGCCGATCGGCAGTGATGACCGACAACAGCCATCCCGGAGAAGAAGCCGCTGCGCACGAAGGTGCCAGCCAGGCGGCAGCGAGTCCTGTAGGCCCGTGCTGGACCGACCTCCCACGAGATCGTCCCTCCAGGAACCAAGCGCCTCCAGACAAGCCTTAGCACCTTGCGCGGCGTCTCGTGGGCGCAGTGGGCGCTATGCTGCTGTGGTCGCCGGTTTCGCTGCAATTCCGCGGACGAATGGTGCACGCGTTTCCCGGTGGACGCCATCGAGGCGCTCACCATGACTCATCCTCTCTGGAAACTTCAGGACTCAAGTCCACATCTCTCGTCCTGCCTGTGCGTCAGGGTACTTTGCGGCTTTTCGGATGTTAGGGCCATTCGTCAGCCTTTCGCTATTTCGACAGGCAGAGGAACTGGACAAACGTGCAGTCCCGAATGAGGCTCACGAAGCCCCTTTAAGGCGTGCTAGAAGTTAGTGGCATGATCAGTAGAGTGCGTCATCGGAACACCGCATTTTTATCGTTATGCTTGTTTTTGTATGCGGGATTTGTGCATTCTGTGTTCTATAAAGAAAGTTTTCAATTGTGTAGCGGCTTTGTTAGGCACCCTTTACGTGTTTGTGCCCGCTTCCTGAAAACGCTTTAAAACTGCTCGTGGAGGTTTGCAATTAGCGGTCGGAACGCTTGCAATTGCTCGTACCGATTTACAACCTTGCTGTGTTTTCTACAACCAAACGGCATGTGGATACGGAGGTGATACCTCTAACACTGTTGTTTTGAGGATGGGCGGAGTATGGTTGCTTGAGCGGTTACATGTGGCACATCCGTTGACATAGGTTAATTTTAAGAACTTCGGTGTGTTTTGGAACTATGGGTTGTGTGCCGCAGCATAGTCACTCGCACGCTTAATGAGGAGGTTCACTTTGGGTGCATTGGGCTACTTGCTCAATTACTTTTTACCTTCGAAATTAAATATACGTATTAAAATCACTTTGTGTCCGTTAACCGTTCCTTTATTTTCACGGGGCTGTTTAACGCCGTAATTTGTGTGTTTAACGCCAGTCGTACGCAGTGCAGAGCTAGTAGAGCACCCCTGATGGAAGATCGTTCAAACAGAAATCTTTTTTGTGTAGAGGGTAGAAAAGTGTGCGCATGTAAACGACGCTGGCTCACTGCGACAGAAAAAGACCAAACACTGGAAAAAGCATCTCAAATAGCACTAAAGAAACCTTGCCTGGCAAGTAGGGTTTTAATAGCAAAATAATAGCCATTGTATGAGCTCTTGGGACGAACAAAAAGAAACTATGTTTTCGGCGAGATGGCACAATGACTGACCTTTTCATCTGCCAATCCTATTAAAAATGGTGTTTTGCCAGCGCAAGCAGACGAGGACGAAGGAACATGGACAAAGACAAACGGGCTTTTTCCGTGTTCCTTCGTCTCCGTCTGCTTGCGCTGGTAAAACACCATGTAAAACCAACTAGCCCGTCAGTTGACGCCATCCTATTAAAAAATTGTGCAACTGCTTGAAATTAGTTTCTCTTTGAGACGAAAATAACTGCAAGCGTTCTTGTTGTTTGGTCTTGATAATAAAACAAAATATGACACGCTTTAGGGGATGCGTGTTTTCTTAAGCTGTCACTGCTGGACACCAGGAGCTAAAGTGATCATATGAAGGTATTGTGCGTTCTCTATACGTGCGCCAAATTGTGCGCTTTCTCGTTGCGCTGGTCTTTTGTAAGTCAAAATTACCGCTTTCGTCAGAAGAAACACAATGAAGCTTATTTGTTCGCGAGACAAGAATCTTCGTGTCATATGTGCGCGTGACTTGAGCTGTCGAGATGCACCACGATCGTACAGCGTCACCGCGCCTTTCAAACTTCGATCACTTGTCTTCGGACGATGTGGCTCGACAGATTTTCTTCATTGTAGCAGTACTTCGCACTTCTTTCAGTGCCATGCTTTTATCATCATTTGCCTTACAGCTCTTCCTGCAGTTCTCAACATGTGTATCCAGTAACGGAGCCTTTCGTAAAAGGTTTGCTTTCCACCTTTCTCTTCAGGGAGCCTCATTCTGACATGCGTTTCACGCTGTAATCCACTCCCGGAACGCGCTGGCTCTTACTACGTAAACCAAATCTCCGCACAAATGTTTGATGCAGTACTCGAGTAGGCAGTTGAGTACGTTTGCTGTGCGACTAAGCATGCCTTTCGCAGCGTCCCTTGGAGAAAATACACAAGTTCACCCGGCCTCCCTGGCTGAGGCCTCTCACTCATGCTCCGAGCAGTACATAATCATGCTCGGCTCACCAGTTTGTAGGCAGTATTTTCCAGCGGACGCTGTCAAGTCGGCGTTCAGACAGATGCGTCGATCGCAGAAAAGTCATATTAGAAGCCCGTGGTTTAAATTAAAACGCTTTACTAGCCCCATTACGGGAAAAGCCGGTGGCGTGTGTGCTATTGTGTGTGTACTCGCGATGGTGCAGAAAATCCTAGCGATGGCAAGAAAAGTAGGGTGACGTCATCAAGAGGCCGTACTGCGCACACAGCAAGCCGAGCACCGCCACTTCAGGCATTCATATTGATGCCGTTCGTCTAAATTTGTATACTCCTCATCGGCTGACCTCAATTTGGCGCCAGTTTTCCCAACAACGTTCATACCAAAATTGTGACGCAACCATTCGTAGTACTGCGTTCCGGGAGGTGCAATACGATTTAACGCTGCATACAGCTTACACGTAGCTTGCGACAGGGATTCGAACAGACCACATACGCTCCTTCAATTGTATGCCTTTCTGGTCTTTTTACCTCTCCCCTTAAAGGCGGTTAGACCGTTTCTGCGCTATTTACTTTCCTCAGAAACCTATTTTTCTATAAAAATTGCTATCCAACCGTACGTAGTACAGTGTTCCAGCTGGTGTCATACGCGTGCGTGTGGGTGTGGGTGGGTGTCAATGCACCCAGGCAGATTAATGCTTTCGCGTTCCTATACGCAAGCAGTCTTTTGTGTCTCTGCCGTATTTTTAAAGCCAAAAGTTCACTGTCCTAGTCAAACCAAGGTCACCGGCGCCGCAATTCGATCTTCAAGTGGAGAAGCGGTGGTGGTGTGTGGCAGCCACGTGACATACCACGTCACTCCTTTCACAGCCAGGAGCTTTGGCTTTGGGCGACCGGGCGTCGCATCGAACACGACAAGCTGTATTATACATTTCTCTTCAGAGATATCGGTAAATGGCCATTCATGATCTCAGAAAACTGCTCATATGCACTCCGCTCTATTCTTATTCTTTTAGTTTTGCCCTCTCATGATCCGAATCAGCGGTCACTACGTGCCTTAAGTAGACGTATTTCCTTACCACTTCCAGCACGTACCTCGGTACAAATTGTGAATTGCTGTTTCCTTGTTAGACTGTCGAACAGTATTTTCGTTTTCTGCTTGTAGCTTTTAGACACACCGTTCTAGTTTGCCTGTCTAACTCATTGATGATGCTTTGCAGCTCATCTTTTCAGTGATTGAGCAAGTCAATGTCTTCAGCGAATTGCAGATTACATAGTTATTCTCTAATGACTCTTATTCCCAACTGTTCCAAATCCGGGCCTCGGAATACCACCTGTTAACTTACGGTGAATAACACTGACGAGATCATGTCTCCGTGCCTGACAATCTTCGTTATTGAAATTTTATTGCTGACTTTATGGAGGACTATGGTAGCTGTGCAGTTGCTATGTATATATATCTTCCAGTATTTGCATATAATTGGTTTGATCATAGAAGGTTGTGGCCAAGTACTACACCAGGGTGGCCAACTCCTGTTCTGGTGAGGGAGTGCGTTGTCGGTTCTGGTCACCGAGATCAGGCCGCACTCCAGGCACCTATATTTGCATATAAGACTTCTTCACACGGATTCCGCAACGCCTGCATGAGTGCTGAGGTTTCCACTGAGTCAAATACATTCTCGGAATCATTGCAATCTATATACAGGGGTTGGTTATTTCCGCGCATTTCTATATGATCTGATTCATAGTGTGAATAAGGTCAGTTGTCGAGTATGCTTAACGAAAGCCTGCCTGATCATTCGGTTGATTGAAGTCTAAGTTAGGCCTTGCTCTATTAGTGATTACCTTTAGTAAGTTCCTTGTAGGCAACGGACAGTAAGCGGATCGGTCTGTGATTTTTCAAGTCCCTTAAATGGGGGTTGCTTGAAATTTGCATGGCACACACCTGTCTGAAGTTGTTTAGATGTTTGCACCTGATATACGACTCACTGCGTTCCTCAGCCCGGAACATAGGAACGATTGGAGTTCGTTCAACTCAACTCTCCGAGTTTCACTTGGGACACTGGGCGTTCTGTTGAACGCGGTCGGCTTCTAAATTGTTCCTCTGTTGGGACTTTGAACTGGACTCCACGATAATAGGGAGATATAGTCAACTCTAACTAGATGTCCGCCCAAATTTGTTATTTTGGTGTCAGGTTTGGCGATAGTTGACGTTTTTTTAGCGAACATTAGGTGGTGGTGGTGGTGGTGGTAGCTACAAATTTATTTCCACAAAATGGAAGGCATTAGTTGGGGCATAGGCGAGTCCGGCGTGGCCTCCAGTTGGGGGCGGCCTCTTGAGCTCGCATGATGAAGGCCAGCTGCGTTCTTTTTCTTGAGCTGGCCAAGAGCTTGTCCCATTCCTCCACCGATGGAGCTGGCAAGAATGTCGTCGGAGTGTGTTTACTAGCGCATTCCCATAATATATGTTCTTGGATGGCGTGCGCGCCTTCACCGTAGTGCGGGCATGCAGTGTCGTATTCACTGCTTGTGATTAAACATAATCGGCAGGGGCTAAGAATGGCCTTTGTTTGTAGGCATCTGAGTGTCGTGGCTAGCGCCCTGTCAAGGTCGGATTGACGGGCGGGATATCTGCATCTTAGCTCTCGATAAAAGTTCATAATCTCCGCATACGAGCGAGGCGCCTCGGTGGAGGCATCCAATACCGAGAGATCTCCCGTCCCCCGGTTGGTTAAACCTCGGGCTAGACGGTCTACCCCCTCGTTTCCGGTGTCGCCCTCGTTTCCGATGTCGCACAAAATTCGCATTGCTACCACACTTACCGAGTTTTTGGCGAAATTTTGAATGGCGCTCTTACAATCGCTTAGAATAGATTTGGTTCGGCGATCTGCGATCGCCATTGCGATAGCTACTTCCGCCGCCTCGCGTGTGGAGCTAGCGTGAAATGTCGTGGCATTAACGAGGGCTGACTTTGGAGTGGCCATACATGCCACGCATGTCCCGCCTTTGATGTGTTGAGCTGCATCCACGTACGCTGCTCGTGGTTCGTTCTCGTACTGTTTCCTGACTGCCTGCGCCCTAGCTTTCCTGCGGGCGCCGTGTCTGCCTGGCAGCATGTTCTTGGCTACTGGTTTCACTAGTCTGTTAGTAACGTCGGCCGATGAATGTGGTGTTGCACATACCTCCTCAACGGGGTGGATGTGGAGTCTGTAGAGAATTACGCATCCCGCAAAAGTGCGCGACAAGCTGGTCACTTGTGCCTACTTATGGGCTTCGATTAGATCATCGAGCGTATTGAAAATTCATAACTGCAGCAGTCGATCTGAGTTCGCGTATGCCGGCAGGCCAAAGGCCGCCTTGTATGCTGTTCTAATGACGCTATTGAGGGTCTCTAGGTCGCTGCAACGTAGATGATAGTACGGACAGGCGTACGTGATTAAGTCTTAGACTTATCATGAATAATTGCATCATCCGGCATAAGTCGGCTTCTCTCATGCCGCAGCGACCGGTGGCAAAAATTAGCGAAATT
This sequence comes from Amblyomma americanum, assembly GCA_030143305.2. NCBI lineage: Eukaryota > Metazoa > Arthropoda > Arachnida > Ixodida > Ixodidae > Amblyomma > Amblyomma americanum. Next base: position 102,523 of record JARKHS020014172.1, on the reverse strand, counting down.
AAGAAGCCCCGTGCAGGAAGCGTGATTTCTAATTTTAAACTTCCTCTTTGCGCTTCGAAAATTAGTGCGTGAGTAGCCGCAAAGCACAGAAAGCTGGATAAAAATGTCACTACAGCTGTACTGTGCGAATGGGAAAGAGAGCACAGATGAAATTTCAAACAAGCGAGAGTGCAAAACCAGTACGAGTGCACGAAATTTCTGAATTTTATACTGGTATCCAGCACTCTATACACAGAGCCAAGTCCCGCAGCAGATGTGGCTGCCTTACAAAATAAATACAAAGGCAAACAAAGTGAAGAAAGAACTTGGTTGATCAATGTCATATAGCAGGCGGTGCAAATACTGTATACGTAATCGGGGAGGGCAGAAGGTCTGGTCATACGTGTGATGAGCTTTCGAAATTTGGTTACGAAAAAAAAGCCAAGTAGTGGTCCTTGCGAGAGATATTTGTCATGATGACTCAAGAACCATGAATTTGAATTTGGGTATTAAGCTTTCCTTTTTATAAAGACGATGATGATGACGGTGTTTTCAGGCTTAAAGGAGCATACCCTCCGCGGGAGATTGGCCAGGGTGCGTTGCGGACACAAACTTCGCTTTTATCGTCCCCTTGATCACGAAGGCAATGAAGATGATTGTGCAGGTGATGCTGTGCATATCTTTCGTCGCTCTTCTGTGGGTCCATATAGCGAAGTTATCCACCCCTTTTTTCAAGTCAGTAGTGATAAGTTAAGTCGAATGCCACTCGTACTATTAACTGTTGTTCTCTTTGACGCTCACGCTCAACTCCTGCAAATATTAAAATTGTCCTTATATCTATAAGATGGGAGCATTACAGAGTAAACAAAATTCTCGTCACTATTTTCGCTCTTGCCCTTCTGCTCATTGTAAACTTACTCTAACCTTTTGTTTTTGCCGCAGCCGGTTATACTTTGCCTGAATATTCCTTGCTTTACACATCCGGTTCAGTCACTGGCTACAGCTTACTGATCAACAACGGGCGCAAGTAGAAAACGAAGAAACAAAAGGCGTACCGTTTTGCCGCACGCCCCAGGTGAGCTCTTCCGCTTCCAGGCCAGTCCCTGAGTAAGACTATGCTTCAGCTGATGTCTGGACAGCAGCGACAACAGTGTCCTGAGGGACTGCGGTCGCCGATCGGCAGTGATGACCGAAAACAGCCATCCCGGAGAAGAAGCCGCTGCGCACGATGGGGCCAGCCAGGCGGCAGCGAGTCCTGTAGGCCCGTGCTGGACCGACGTCCCACGAGGTCGTCACTCCAAGCACCAAGCGCCTCCAGACCAGCCTTAACACCTTGCGCTGCGTCTCGTGGGCGCAGTGGGCGCCATTCACCTGTGGCCGCCGGTTTCGCTGCAGGTACGCGACCCAATGATGCACGTGTCCCCTGGTGAACACCATCAAGGCGCTCACCATGACTCATCCTCTCTGGCAACTTCCAGAATGAAGTCGACGGCTCTCTTCCTGCCTGTGCTACAGGGTACTTTGTGGTTTTTCGGATGTTAGTGCTATTCGTCAGCCTTGCGCTATTTCAACAGGCAGAGGCACTGGACAACCGTACAGTCTCGAACTAGGGTTAAGAAGCCCCCTAAGACTTTCTAGAAGTTAGTGGCATCGACTGTAGTGCACCTCATCGGAACACACCGTATTTTCTTCGTTGTGCTTGTTATTGTATGCCGGACTTGAGCATTCCGTGTTCTATAAAGAACGTTTTCAATTGTGTAACGGCTGTGTTAGCCATCTTTTACACGTTTGGACCCGATTCCCGTAAACGCTTGAAGACTGCTCGTGGAGGTTTGCAATTAGCGGTCGTAACGCTTGCAAGTGCTCGTACGGATTTTCAACCTTGCCGTGTTTTATACACCTAAACAACAAGTGGAGCCGGAGGTGATGAGTCTTCCACGGTTATATTGAGGATGGGCAGATTATGGTTGCTTGAGCGGTTACACGTGTCACATCCGTTGACATAGGTTACTTTTCAAGACCTTCCGTGTGATTTGGAATCGTGGGTTGTGCGCCGTGAGGTGGTCGTTCGCGTGCTTAACGAGGAGGTTGACTTTGGGTGCATTGGACTACTAGCACAATCTCTTTTTGACTGCGAAAGAAAATGTAAGCAAGGCACTAAGATCACTTTGTGTCCGTTAACCCTTTCTTTTTTGATGGAGCGATTTACTGAGATAATTTGTTTTCTCATGCCCATCGTACGCAGTAGAGAGCCAGTAAGCACCGCTGGCGGGAAGTCGTTCCGTCACGACTCTGTGAACCGTTTAGAAAAGTGTGCCTATAAAATGGGGTTTTAATAGCAAAGTAATGGCTTTTGTATCAGCTTTTTAGGAAAACAGACCGCCGCGGTGGCTGAGTGGTTATGGCGCTCGGCTGCTGGCCCGAAAGACGCGGGTTCGATCCCGACCGCCGCGGTCGAATTTCGACGGAGGCGAAATTCTAAAGGCCTGTGTACTGTGTGATGTCAGTGCACGTTAAAAAACCCCAGCTGGTCGAAATTTCCGGAGACCTTCACTACGGCGTCTCTTATGGCCTGAGTCGCTTTGGGACGTTAAACACCCATAAACCAAACCAAACCTTTAGGCAAAGAGAGGCTGTATTGCTTTCGGCGACATGGCCCGATTACCGATAATTTTCATTAGCAGATTATATTAAGATGTGCAACTGCTTTAACATTGTAATATTGTTTTTTTGAAGCTGAGATTACTGCTACTGTTATAAATGTAGGATAGGCGGGTGGGCTGAACGCACCCAGGGAGATTAATGCATTCCCACAAGTAAGCAGACTTAAGTGTCTCGGTCGTATTTTTTCATTGAAGTTCAGTACTGAATGTTCTCACTGCGGCAACGTGAGAACATCCAACCAACTGCTGTAAGTCGATGGCAGCGTCGGCTTTTCTGGCTTAAGCCAAATATTCGCAACTGTTCTCTCCCACATCATTAGCAAATACAACCTTCTTCCCCTTTCCCGCTATGCAGTCATAGGAGCTGACCGGAGAATAGTAGCTGAGGCCAGCTATTTGGGTCTCTGTTCTTTGAATTGTTTAATGCACGACTCTAGATTTTAATATATTTGTTGCTGTTGTGAAAGGTTCAAGAAGATTAGCGGCTTGCATCAGAAAAGCCTTCCTTAATGATTAAATCAATCATTACTACATCTTTCATCACACTTTCGCCTATCATTGATGCCTTGAGGCAATAAATCTCGCTTTAAAAAAATACCCTTCCTTTTTTTCTCTTTTCTCTCTTTCCTTCTTTGTTTCCTCTTTTTATTCTTGTCCTCCTTTCCTTCCTTCTAATTCTTTCCTCCATTCGTTTACAATTATTTCCTTTTTCTACTTCATTCTTCGTTTGCATCATTCTTGCATTCCTTTTTCGTTCTTTTTCCTTTCTTCTTTCCTTCCCTTTTCCTTTATTTTTCTGCTCTTGCTGCCTCTCTTCTTTGCTTATTAGTTTCTCTCCTCTCATACCCTCCTTTCCATCTTTATTCTTTATTTCTTTTTTTACTTTTCATTCTATATTTTTATTCCTTTTTGTTTTCTCCTCCTTTCTTCCCGTATTTCTTGCTTTCTTGCTTCCCTTCTTTTTTTGCTCATTCAGTCTTCGTTTCTTTGCTTCCTTTTCTTTTCCTTCCTTTCTTTCTTCCATTCTTTCCTTCTCTGTTCCCCTCTTTCTTTTCCTTTCTCTTCCTTTCCTTCTTTTCATCAAGCTTCCTTCTGCTGCCTTCCTTTTTTTTTTCTCTTCCTTCCCCTTGCCCGGTATTGAAGTAAATCTTTTTCCTGGGCTAGTTGGTCCAAATTCTTAAGTGAAACAGCGCGAAAGAAGAAGCCCGAAGGCGAAACGAAGAAGGGGCAGGAAAGAGCGCTGAATTGACAACTGAAGTTTATTGAGCAAAACACCCACAATATATAGGAACACAGTGGCAGAGGTAATTAGATGCAGTCAACATCACATATTGTAAAGGGCCAAAAAATCGATGAAAGACATAACAGGGTGGTAAGCTAAAAGACGATGGAATCTCAAAAGGGATGGTAACAATATGAAAATGTACATTGGATGACTATATAACAGTCAAAGTCACATGTTGTAAAGTGCCATAAAATCGATGTCCTGGTGCTCGGCTTAATCATGGTGAACTGCTTGGGAAATGGGTCTTTGACCCCACCTTGAGCGAACGAAAAATACCTTGTGCCATGCCGCAAGGTGGCCGCAAATGCCCTAGTGCCATGAAAAATTCCCTTTCATCATCATACTTCCTTCTTTGTATTTGCTTCTTTGCTTCTCTCTTCCTTTTTCCCTTTCTTCTTGAGTTTCTCTCCTTGTCTTCCATTGTCTTTTGTCTTCTTTTGTTTTCTTTTCGTCCCCTTGGCATTTTGTTTCTAGCTTCTTGCTTTCTCTTCATTCTTGCATTCGTTACTTCTTCCTTCCGTTCCTTCTTTTTGTCTCCTTTTCTTCCTGTGTTCCTTCTTTGTTCCTTTTCCCTTTTAACAGCGACATCCTTCATTCCTTTGGTTCTTTGGGGCTTTCCTTTTTTACTTCTCTCTTTTTCTTTTCCTCTCTTCCTTCTTTCCTCTATTTATGTCTTCCTTTTTTGTATTGCTTATTTCTTTTTCATTTCCCTAGTTCTTGCTTTTATTTCTTTTCCCGTTCTTCCTAGCTTCATTTCTTGCTTCCTTCTTCTCCTTTCTCTCTCCCCTGCTATTATTTTTCTTCCTTTTTTCCTTACTTTCATTGCTTCTTCCTTCTTCTTGCCTTCTTTCTTCCTTTTCATTTTTCCTTTTCTCTTCCTCTCTTCTTCCTTTGTTTCTTTTTCCTTCTTTCTCTCTATATTCTTTTCTTCCGTTCTTGTGGCTTTTCTTTTGTTTTTATCATCATCATTTAATCTTCGCTTAAAGATCCCATCAGGGATATTAACTAAAGAGGGGAGATAGTGGTGAGAAAAGGCCATACATAAGCTCAAAAACAGACCAGTAAAATTAGGTAACATAAAAGTCAATAACAATAACAAATTGGGTAGAAAGCGTCAAGTAACCAAAACCATCAAACCGCGTTAACCCTTACTGCTTTTACTTCTTCCTTTCTTTTATTATTTATTTCCTTTCTTTCTTCACTGTTTCATTTGTTGCTTTCCTTCTTCACTCCCTGCTTTCGTCATTTCTCTCTACATCGCTATTCTATTTTGTCTTTCTTCCTTACTTCCTTCTTCCTTTCTTCCTCTCTTTCTTTACTCCTTTCTACGTCCTTTTCTTCATTTCCTTCTTATTTCTTATTTATTTCCTCATTCTTATTTTTTCTTTCCTTCTTCCTGCCTTCTTGTTTCCTTCTTTATTTTCCTATTTCTTCTTTTCTAGTCATCTTCCTTTCTATTCTTTGCTCTTTCTTTCCATCTTCTTTCCCTCCTTTCTTTTTACCTTATATTTCTTTCCTTTTCACCTTCTTCCTTGTTTTCTTTGTGTATTGATTCCTTCTCACCTTTTATTCTTGTTCTCTTCCTTTGTTTCTTTCGTCCTTCCATTTCTTCTGTCTACCGTTCTTTTTCCATATTTCTTTGCCGCTTTCTTCCAAACATTATTGCTGTCTTCCCATTTGCTTATTTATTCTCTTCGTTTCCACATTCTTTGTTTCTTCGATTTCTCGTTCTTCCTATTTTTTTCCTTTGCTTCGCCTTTCCGTCTTTATCTTCCTTTCCACTTTCTTGCAATCATTGTTTCTTCCTTCCCATTTGCTTCTTTATTTTTCTCTTTCTTCCTTCCCTCCCTTCCTCCCTCCCTCCCCCTCCTTCCTTCCTTTCTTGCTTCCTTCCTTCTTCATTTTATCGTTCTTTCCTTCCTATTTTCTGTCCTTTTTGTTTGCGCCTTTCTGCCCTTCTGTCTTCGTTCTTTTTCTCTTTTTCCTATCTTCGATTTGCTTCATTTGCTTCTTTTGTTTTCTCTTCCTTCCTTTGTTGCTTGCTTTCTTCCTTGGCTTCTTCCTTCCATCCATGCATTCTTGTTTTCTTCTTTCACGGTCTTTTCCTCCCATTTTTTCATTCTTTGTTTCTTCCTTCCTTTCTTTTGCTTTCCTGCTTTCCTCCTTCCTTCATTACTTCCACCCTTTCTTCTTTCCCTTCTTTCTTTTCCACTTTGTTACTCTGTGTCCTTTCTTCTTACCTTTCTTTTCTCCATTCTTTCCATTTTTTCTTCATTCTTGTTCTCTTTCCTCCTTCCACTCTTCTTTTCCTTTTTTATTCCCTTTGATTTCCTTTTCTGTTGCTTGTTTTCTTTCTGCGCTTAGTTTTCTTCTTTTTTGGTTATCTTTTTGTTTCTTACTTGCTTAATTTCTTGGTTTCCTACTTTCTTACTTTCCTTCCTCATGCCTTCCATTTTTCGTTGGTTCTTTCTTTTCCTTCCTTTATTTCCTTGTTTCTATAATGTTCTTGTCAACTTCTTTCCTTTGTTTTCATCTTTCTTTCTTTCCTTCTTTCTGTTCCTCTTCTTTCTTTTTTCTTTCTTTCTGCCATGCTATTTATTCCTTTCACTCCCTGCCATTTTTTCCTTCTTTCTTCTCTTTTCTTTCCTCTTTTCTTGTTTCCTTTTTCTTTCCACCATTGCTTCTTTTTACATCTGTTCTGTTTCTTTCTTTCCTTCCTTTCTTTTTGTTCCTTCCTTTTTTCTTCCGCCCCGCCGCGGTGGCTCAGTGGTTAGGGCGCTCGACTACTGATCCGGAGTTCCCGGGTTCGAACCCGACCGCGGCGGCTGCGTTTTTATGGAGGAAAAACGCTAAGGCGCCCGTGTGCTGTGCGATGTCAGTGCACGTTAAAGATCCTCAGGTGGTCGAAATTATTCCGGAGCCCTCCACTACGGCATCTATTGTTCCTTTCTTCTTTCACTCCCTCCTTTATCCCTTCCCTTACGGCGCGGTTCAGGTGTCCAAAGATATATGAGACAGATACTGCGCCATTTCCTTTCCCCAAAAAACCAATTATTATTATTTTTTTTCTTCCGGCCCTCTCCTTGCTACCATTTTCCTGCTTTCTTTTGCTCTGCCTTGCTTCCTTTCTTTTCTTCTTTTGTTTTGCCTTTCTTCCTTGCGTCCTTTTGTTTTTTTCTCTTCATTCCGTTCCTTCCTTCTGTATGTTTTTCGTTCCACCTTTCTGTTCTATTTTTCCCTTTTTCTTTCTGCCTTCGTTCTTCATATGTATCTCTTTTTTGTCTAGCAATGTTTAGTTTTCTTCCTTCTTTTGGGTCTTCTTTTTCCTTCGTTTCTCTTCTCCTTTACTTTCTTCCTTTCTTTTACCATTTTCCTTTCAATTTGCATTCTTTGATTTTTTTCTTCCCGCCTTTTTTCTTTTATTTTTCTCTACCATAGGTCCTTTTCTTCCATGCCCCCTCATTTTTTCTTTTCTTGCTTCTTTATTTGTTTTTCTCTTCCTTCCTCTCGGTCTTTCCTTTTTTGTTTCTTGCGGTCCCTCTTACTCTTTCTTCTTTCGTTATCTCCTTATTCTTTACTTTTTATTTATTTCTTGCAGTCTACCTTCTTTCTTTCTTTTCTTTTTTTCTTCCTTCGAATCTTTCTTTCTACCCCTCTTTCTTCCATTAATTCCTCCTTTTATTTTTATTCCTTCTATGTCTCTTTCTTCATTCCTTTTCACTTTCTTCGTTCTTTCTTTAATTAATTTTTCCATTTCTTTTCATTCTATTCCTCTATTTTTACTTCTTTTTCTCTTCCCTCCTTGATTTCTTCCTTTCTGTCTGTTTCCTTTTCTTACTTGCTTAATTTCTTTATTTCCTTTATTCATTTCCCTCTTTCTACCAGGATATTTTTTCTTTCTTCCGTGTCCTTCCTCCTTCCTACCTTTATTTCCTTCTTTCTTTCCTTTCAAGTTTATTTTCTCTATCTTTTTCTTTTCTTTCTAATCCCTCGTTTTCTCTTTCTTCTTTGCTTAATTTCTTTCTTTCTTCCTTACCTTTTTATTCTTTGGTTTTTTCTTGTAGCCGCCGTCGTGGCTAAATGGCTATATGGCTATGGTGCTCGGCTGCCAACTAGTAAGACGCGGATTCAGTGCCGGCCGCGGTGGTAGCGCTTATATGGAGGCGGCATGCTAGATGCCCGTGTTCTGAGCGATGTCAGTGCACGCGAAAGAACCGCAGGTGATCGAAATTATCCGCAGCCCTTCACTACGGCGTCCCAAATAGCCCGAACAATTTGGGAGGTTAACACCATAAAGCAATCTGTTTCTCTTCCTGCCTTTATTTCTTATTTTTTTCCTGTGTATCCTTTTTTCTCTTCCCCATTTTCTTGCTTTAGTTCCTTCTTTCTTCCCCATTTTCTTTCCGTCCTTCTTCCTTTCTTCCCTCGTGTATTTTTTCTTCATTCCTTTCCTTCATTGTTTTTCTATTTTTTCGTTGCTTCCTTCTTCTGCGGCTTTTCTTCTTTCCCGTATTTCTGCCTTTCTTCTTCTTTCGTTTTCTGCCTTCTTTGGCTTCTTCCTTTCTGGCTTTCCTTCTTCACCTTCCTTCCTTTCACATTTTCTTTTTCTTTCTTCATTCTTTGCTTCCGTTCTTTTCGTATTTATTGATTTTTTCTTTTTTCGTTCTTCCCTTTCTCTTCCTTTCTTCCTTTCTTTCGTTCCTCCTTCCCTTCCATGTTCTTTTCTTTCTTCATTCCATACTTGCAAGAATCCTAGCGGAAGCAACCAGCTTACCTTCATGCTCTTCATATGCCTTTCAATGCCAGGAAAGTCTCCCTCGTAATTATTTACTTCTTCCCATCTGTGCAGCAGGCTTCGCCAGAACATCAGGTGGGTCGATGCGGTTCAGAAGTTTGCGTGCGTAAGGCGGTCGCAGCTGGCGGCGCATGGAGTTCATTTGAGGTCAGTGGAAAAGGGCCTTGTCCTCCAGTGGATATATGAGTGCTGCTGCTGCTGCTCGTTCATCTGTGTAACTTGCTCGTACAACCAAGAATTCTTTCCTCAGGTAGATCTTGTTAATCACTGTATTTTTAAAAAGTTGTCTTAGAGTTTGAGCTTAGGCGTGCTTGTAAAAAGCCCACATTTAACAAGTGCAAAGTTGTTGGCTTCCCTTTGCATGCGGACAAGAAGGTGCAAGCTCTCCACCAAGCTGGCACGACATGCGACTCGGTAACTCACCTCCTGCGGCGCGTGGTCACTAGGCGCGCAGATCTCCGCGAGGCTCATGCGTGGCGAGTTGCCCATGCGCTCGCTGTCAACAAGGTCTTGTACTTCGTACCGTACGTTTCCTTCGCTCAGACTCAACTTTACGCTCTCAAGGCTGCCCTTGTGGACCTCTACAAGGCAGCTCTCAAGCTCCCTATCAATACCTCTGCTGCTAAGCTCTTTGCCGCAGGCCTCTTCTATGCTCTCCATTCTCTTGTCACTCCACACCATGACTCGCTGCTTCTTTGGCTTTCCGTTACCCGTCAGGGTGAGTGATTATTGGCTCAGCCGGGTATCTGTCCAATTCCCATTTTCACCTTACCTCTCCTATCCCCACCCCGGCTCCCAATCTTCGCATCGTCTCCCTCCCGACCAGCATGCCCCCGTTCTGCACGCCGGCCGTCATCATGCGGCCGCGCAGCACCATTCCCCTCTTTGATGCCCAGGGTGTGGCCGACAGGGCTGCCTCTGTCGTGGCTCCTCAAGCTTCCTGCAGCTACGCCCTGTACTATGACACCCCCTTGCACCTGAAATCCACACCAGTGGGCCGCACCTGTGCCCCTAGGACACATTGTCCCTCAAGGTCCTCGCCATTGCGCATGTCCTCCAGTCATTTGCCCTCCTTCCCTCTTTCCAGAGTACTTGGTCTATTCTGACTCTCAAGCCACTATTCGCCCCATACAAAACCGCACCCTAGGCCCTTTGCTCACACAGGAGGTCGAACGAGCGATCTCCACACTGCAGCCTTTCGCCGTTTTCCTTCGCTGGGTCCATGGGCATTCAGCGAATCGACGGCAATGAGCTGGCCCATCAGCTCGCCCGCGACACTCTTTACCGGGCACCGTTGATTCCCTGGCCCCAAGCCTTCGGAGGATGATGGAAGACTTTCCCTGCGCCGTACCATAAAGGAGGTCTACCTTGAGCCCCGCTTTGACAAACGCCTTTACCCTCCCCCTCCTCCGTCAGTCACCGCGCTGGAGGCTCGCCAAACCACAACCAGGAACAATGAGGTCAACATCTTTATTGGACGAAATACCCCACAACAGAAGCACCACCGAATGCGTTTTGCACGTTAGAGCAAGAGGTTTTTTTTTTTTGTTCAGTCGACAGATGCTCAGAGTGCAGCCTTTACAGATGGCCATGGAACGTATAGCGTAACTAATCAGCGCAAGAAACGCACTGTCTGTAATAAATGTCCGCACTTCTCTGAAAAGTCGTGTAAAGGAGTCTCCCGTCCATATTGATTGGCGGGTAATACCTCCCTTAATACGTTTGAAGTTTCATTATTAACGAACGACGAAGCCCCAGTAAAAGCATATTAACGAGATAGCGTTCAGCGCAGAACGCGGTGTGCCAGGAAATGCGGATTGTTCAAAAAGGTAGTGACGTCACAAGTGGAGCGGCGGATTTGAAAACAATCGCATAAGTTGTGAATATAAGGTCGCAACATAATTAAAATGCGATTATGACATACAAGAAAGTGAAGATGGGAATCGAGCCCGAACCTTTGGAGACCGGGACAGACCCGCTGCCCCTAGTCCACCGAGGCACTTTTTTTCTTTATTGCATGGAGATCAATCCCGCTGAGCTACCAAATGCTTTACGTGCACACATACTAGGCCGCAATGCAGACATATTCTCATGTCTTCGTACACAGCACTCCACCTGCACATCAAAATTGCGGGAGACATCGTCATCATCATCAGCCTGACTAAACCCACGGCAGGGCAAAGGCCTCTCCCATGTCTTTCTAATTAACTCTGTCCTTTGACAACTGCGCCCACCCTAAGCCAGCAAACTTAATCTCATCCGCCAACCTAACCTTCTGCCACCCACTACTACGCTTGTCTTCTCTTGGAATCCACTCCGTTACCCTTAAGGACCAGCGGTTATCTTGCTTTCGCATTAAATGCATCAAGAACCGCCAACCATTCAGGCAGCCCGTCCTGCACAGGATAACCCCCGCACCAAGGCGCACTGCTGGCTGAACAGAGACTTAAATGAACAAATTGGTTCGGAGTGTCGATCCTTCACGCGGCGCTTCCTCATGCTAAAAAGTCCAATCAGCATTATTAACAGCTGGCACAGAATCCCGGTGTCTTTCAGCACAGGCAAGAACCTCATAGGGTACGGCGATATCTCATTGTCCTTTTGGGTTGCCCGCTTAAATACGTCCCAGAAAAATACTGCGTCACGTCCCCACACAAAGCAATGATCGATCGTCTCTGGTTAGCCGCATAGGCGACAGTTCACTGACTATGGCACAAAAGTCCCCTTGGCGTGAAGCCGGTCTTTGACGGGTAGATTCGAAGTGTGGAGCTTGAAAAAAAGAGGGTTTTCTTTGCCACCGCCGTAGCTCAGTTGCTAGAGCACCGGCCGCCAAATTCCTAAGTCACCGAGGCACGTTTGTTCGACTTTGTCAGAGGGAGGCCTTGTGTTTCTTGTCCGACAGTATGCGGTTCTGCGAAGTGCTATACAAAGAGGACCCCAGGTAGCTGAAAAAGAGCCTTTAAAGTTATTTCGTCATACCTTTAAGGCGGGGGTTAAGTGTCTACCCCGGTTTCAGTGCGCCATTACTAAGGCCCCCACTCACCGATTTCGCGTCTTTGTCTGAAGACTGCTTGACCTTAGAAACCGAGCATCGAACCTTGAACCGAAACCAAAGTGAACATGAAAGTTGCCAGCGCTCCTAATTTGAATTTGGCCTAAACATGGCCTAAACATGCTAAGTGGCCCGTCATTTTTTCGTGATCAGCTGCAGCCAATTATGTGATCATGAAAATGCACAAGGCAGTGGTCATCGCTGCTTAGCTAATTGGCGCATTAAAGGAAAGCTGGTGTTTTCGTTTATGACTACAACGGAAGGTAAGAGCGCGACACGATCTTCTTTGTGTTTTTATTGCTGTGTACAGTACACGAGTCGACAGCCTTAAACTGAAGGCCGCACGTTATAATTAGTCAACCGGGTGTACCATAGTATACTATAGTGAACCGCGTGTTAGGCTGCAAGTTGGAAGCTAGCTTGTAACAAGAATCCGGACTGACGACATTTGCACCTTCAATTATATACCTTCCCAGGCCCTTTACCTCTTCCCTTAAGGCACGGTTGAGGTGTCAACCGAGATGTGGGACATTTACTGCGCATTTACTTTCCTCAAAAGTAAATTTTCGTATCATAGTTGTGACTCAACCGTTCATCTTACACCGTTGCGGGTGGTGTCATACGGTTTCTCGTTGCGTATAGCATTCGTTTCTTAGGTTGGCGGCCGGCTCGCGACAGGTAGTCAGATCGAGTATCGAGTGTTCGAGTGTTTCACTCGGACCTTTCTGGATTCAGCTTTTGTGGAATCAGCGTTCAGAGGCGCGTCTTCGGTCGAACGCTTACGCCTTCACAGCACGTAAGCAGTCCTCAATGCCCTCTGATTTTTTAGTTTTAATTTGTAGCCAATACACGGCCGCGACTTCTTCAACAAGGAATTCGATGCGGCATCGCTGGTGTCGAAAATTTGGGGAGTGAAGAATATCTGACATCCTCCACGCTTCCAAGGCGAAACCTGTTGAAGCGCTTGAAGAGGCTACGTGAAGCTGTGGTCAACCTACAATGTTTAAAGTACTTACAACCACCGATACCAGCATGATTCTACGCTTTGCCTGCATGGCCCTCTAGACTTCTAAAGAATCGATTCGAGATCACCGAAGGAAGGGCTTAAAGAACAACCCTGTAGTTCCAAGTAAGCCAGTCTGTAAAGGTCTTAGAAGAAGCTCCTCGTCTTCCGTAGCGTCTATAGGTGTCCGAAAGGTTGCCGATTCTTAGTCCAACGTTGTCCTACGTGATGACGCTCGACCTAGCAGAGCTTTGCTCTGCAGTTTGGGAATTTAAGCTTACGATTACTTCGTTGATTATTTTCGCACCATCCTTGCCGATTGTGGTCTTCTTCAACGAACAAGTGCCACCAAAACTGTCCATGAACATGCGAGGACAAAATGTCGAATAGCCAAAGCAGGCCTTCACTCGAAACTCTTCACGCCTGCGTCGGAGGCAATATTACCGCTGTTCGAGCTTGTCAGCAGTGTCTGCGGAGCTTATCTGCAAGTTAGGACTGATGGCTCAGGGTTGAAAAATGAAGTCATGCACTAGCATATTTTTGGTGGCTACCCTCAAGATGACCTGGCCAGGACAACTTTTCGGTGCAGTGTCTTATACAGGGGCGTAATATTTGGCCATTGTGATGTCTCTTCAACGCTGCTTCATGTAGAAGCCGTGTCGAGATTGTGGCTTTCCGTCGCCAATAGGTCGGTTCCAGCGGAGAACGCCCTTAGCTAAATTCAGCCTTGACTGTAATACTGGCTGAGAAAATCGTGACGAGGATTTTAGAAGTGAATAAATGCGTGCGCTAATCGAGTGTTACCAAAGAAGTGTTACCAATGCCTTAATGCTTGATTCCAGCCAAGTGCGAGACATTTGTATGACTTCGATGATGGGTGTCAATGAGTATAGTTCAAAACAAAAATGTCCAGTGGGAGCACCAAGTGAGGGAAATTATTAGACCACACTGGGCTCATGCTTTCTGGCTTGGAGAAATAAAGCTGCAAATCGGATTGACAACATGTCATTCAAGCAACAAAGAGAAAGACACCCTTAAGAGTAGATCCCTGCGAGTAGACCACTAAAATAACTAACGTGACGAGTTAGATGACAGCTTTCCTTTGCGTGAAACTTCGCTACACGTGCTTGTGAAGTCAAACCTCGCTGACGCAAGGACGTAACATGTGCCATCAACACTGCAGATCTTTCGTGGGAGGACATTCATAATGGTGACATAATCAAATCAAATGTTTTTTTAACCATGCACATTATGGATGGAGGACTATGGAAGAAAAAGCTGCCAGTAGGCGGCTTGACGTGTCCGCAGCCCCAACTATTAGGCGGCGTTTTAGCGACAACAATAGAGAAGAGTCAATATACAAATCAAAACATTTGATCACCGCAGGACCTAAGTAAAACACCTTGCACATAAAAACAACAAGCCAGGATAATTGAAATCAATTCTCTCAGCCTGCAAACATAGATCTAAGTTTAGCACTAGAACAAATAAATAAATCAAAGTTAATAGACTGCCACATATAATGACCACCACATATATAATCCAGCTGCAGTTTCCACTGTAAAGTAACTCCAGCAGAACCGAGTTTTGTTCTTGCAACAAAAAGAGCAGGATAAGAGCATCTAGCGAGGAAGCCCTTTTGCTGTGGCTGGCTAGTGTTGCCGGCCTACGTAAAGCCAATGTATGCGATCATGACTTGGGCAGCGGAGCAGCAGCCTGCAAATCGCAGTCTGTGCAGTCTAATTGCTCTTCAAAGCAGCGCCCAAAGCCAAATATGGCTCGTAGTTACTGGCTTTAATGAAATGAAACAAGGGCCAGTGAAAGAGCTCCGTTTGTACAAGATCCAGTACACATTTCGCTTCAAGCCAAAAATCCTGAGCCTTAACCGCACAGACTGCATGCGGGTATAATCGACTCTGCGAGTCCGGGACGAAGCCTTCGTCACATTTTTTAACGTGAAGCGAAAGGCGAACTTTTCTTATAGGCAATGGAAAGTACTGCTGAGCATACAGAATCTACCATTCGCATTTTAATTTTTTTTTATCGCCACAATATTTCCCATTTGCGACGCAGTTTTGTTTCGTTAAGCGGAACATGAACTGGGCGCTGAAAAAACCGGAGAGCAACTAATATGTGATTGAAAGCGTAGCATCCATTAACTAAAAGAAAACAATTGTCCTAGCTTCACGGATTTCAGTTAATAGAGATCTTATGCTGCCGCGTCGATTCACGACTTTGAAGAGTGTTCTATAAAAGAAGAGACGATTGGCACCCCCCTCGCCTCCCCTCCTTGCCCCTTGATACGGAATGACCCTTAAGCATCACAACGCACACAGTTAAAGGACAGCCACCTTCTTCCCTGCACTTAGCCCCATTTTTAGTTAAGCCGTTATTTCCCATTGCTTAAAATTAATATGGTGATTCGAATACGCGTGTCACGTGTGAAAAACCAATGTCTGGTGATGGAGTTCCTGAAAACGACTGTGCTGCGGCCGTTGCCGTCGGCAGACGATGCAGAATCTCGTCAATCCTGATTGCGCAGCTGGATTTTCACAGAATCCATTTTCCTATCGATGGTAGCCATATCTCGGCCTTGTCAGTTCTAGTGCGCCCTCTGCACCGCGCATCGGCGTCAACTGTATCCGCCGGCGGAGGCAATGTAGGCTGTCTGCAGTGTGTGCAACCCTTTATCAGACATGCGATAAGGATCTCCAACGTGTTTTATGTACCGCACCCTTGCGCTCTCCAATTGTTTATTCGGAAAGTCTCATAATTCTTGCTTGTAACTTCTCATGTGCCTATGAGTTTCGTATGAGACCGTGTGTGACTGCGTTTTATAGTGTTTCTCTTCCTGCGCTCTGGTGATGTAGAACGAATCCAGGACCTGGTAGTCATACGCAGTTTCAGGTTAAAATTGACGCGTTGTCTAGTGACCCATACAAGCAAAACGCTGTTCTATAAAGTATTTTTAAGGACCTTAAGGCTCAAAATGAGCTAGTCGCCAACCGTGAGGAAAGGACCCAAAGAGGTTGATCTAAAATTGGCTGCGCCCAGAAAATATTAGATGTTTCGGAGTAGAAATTGAAAATTTTTGACAACTTCATGCATAATATGTCTAAACCGCAGGGCCCAAACTCAATGGTAAAATGAGCACGCGATACGGAACTCTGCAATCACACGTGACGAACTTGAGGATAGTTCCAAAAGTAATAGCTCATAATTCGGGGCGCACCTGATTCTCGCGAATCATGGGAGCAATTGCAAGCCGAAATTCAGAGAATTCTAGCTGTATTGTTGATGACCTGCCTACCGGCTGTATTGATCGCGGCTGTCGATTAGTGCCGTACTAGACAAATGAGTGTCGCCCTATAACTGTCAAATTTGTAAAGTTAAAGAAAAGTACTTTTCACTTTCAGACCTTTTGTCAAGAAAAAAAAGTTTCAGTGAGGATTTTTTTCTTCCTCCTCGTGACGGCCGTAAAAAAACTTGCGAATTCGCTAAATCTAAGGGCATTCCTTCCAGTTGCGTTTTGACAAAATAACAATGACCAAAAACGGCATCCTTAAACACAGTCACCGATACCGCCTCAAAGTACAGTGCACTAAAAAGCCATTAGGTCCGCACGTGCAAGTACATAGAGGCGCATAAGTGGAAGTTGGCACAGGTTGCGTTGCATAACTGTCCCTTTTCGTAACTTCAAAAAAAATTTACCAGCGTGATTCAATTTTTTCAGCTATCGACACAAGCAACGCAGACTTTGGTGCTCTAACAGAAACCAGGTTACATACTGAAATTCTTGATTGCGGAAATTTTCCATTCTTCCAGTCTCTTTTTCTTTACAGATGCGATAAAAAAAAACGTGACCCGGAGCCAGGATTCTTCTGGTTGCTTTCGAAAAATTTCCGTCATAACATGTTAATATAGTCAGAAACCTTTATATTGATTTATATTTACTCGAAGTATTTATCAAAATATTGTCCTTGTTTTAGTATTGTCCGCCTTCACACACCGATGACTTTGCAAACCAGCAGCACGATGCTTTTAACGCAGATATAACTATTCACCCGGGCTTGCCACTATATTTGTTAGGCTGATTTAACATTGTCCACATAGTACGAAGCTGCGAAACGCTAACTTCGCTCCTTAATTCAGCCTTAACACAAAATTTCTTATAACTCACCAGTGCATTTTTCCTCACAGTTCTTATAACTCACCAGTACATTTTTCCTCGCAGAATTAGTTTAATATCCCACTAGAATGACATCTTTGGTATCCAACACATTACTCCTGTACTGGCCTCCTGATCTTACCTTAGCCTCTGAAATTACGCACTTTCCGGTTACAAGTAATGGTTCTTTCCTGTCATTTAATATCAGTGTCGCACTATGAAGCAATGCCAAGCAAACTAATTTCACTAAAGGCTACAAAACAATGACAAAAAAAAAATAAACCACAATTTTTTGCATGTTTGTGGGCACATTTTTAGGAAACTTCGGCGTGACGTTGTGTTCAGATCAATTGGAACACTTTGATAGTAAAGCTGGTGATTTAACTAACGAATAAAAGCAGCAATGATCAATGATTTAATCAGCATCTTAAGCAATTATCGATTTTAAAGAAACCTACATACAAACCAGAGTGACTACATTCCCTCAGTCTAAGGTGGGAAATATATAAACGTGCTACTAACAAATTTTCTTGCTAAAAAGCGCTAAATAACTTTTCTGCAATCCTCTACCGCCCATATTAAGAATAAACCCAAAGAAGTTTTGACGTATTTCAAACCAAAGGCCGATGACACAGCTTTTACTGATGCTTAGGTAATTGCTATTTCTCTTAACCAAATATACATCTGGACTAAACGATGGTTTTCATTCAACTTTTCAAATGACTTCACCTCTATCACACGTGCAATGTTGTAACTACGTCCCAATGTTTCCTTTTGTTATTGAAGCCGGTGGCGTTGAGCCTGTGATTCAAACTCTGAAATCGAATGCTGAAAAAACGTCGGGAACGTGATTCCAGTACGGCGGTCAGGTAACCGGCATTCAACATTTGGCTACGGACCCACCGGTCTAATTAATATTGCATGGAGAATTGTAAGCACTGTATATTCAGATGTCGGTTGCGTTTTCCAAGCACACCATTGTTTCATGGTCAGAGCTTGCCTTTCGGAAAACTTACTCTTGCTAAACACAACTGACACCGTTTGCCGGTATACTTCTGCCATTCTCCGATAATTCCGCTCCGGCTGACTGCTTCTTTTTAGACTTCCCGAAAGCATTTGTCAAAGTACCCTCCCTGTTAATTATTAATGCATAAGTTACACCAACTTAAATTTGACCCTAATAATCTTGCTTGGCGGGAATACTCTAATTGTTACATCACAGTTTGTTGAAGCTACTAATCTGAACTCTAAACCGCAGCGGTGGCCAAGTGGTTGAGCATCCGCCTCGTATGCGGGAGGTGCGGGGTTCGATCCCCAGTGCCGCCGGGTACCCACCGGTGATACAATGGGTAAAAGCTTTCCCCTGGTCTGGTGCTCGGCTTATTCAGGGTGAAATGCTTTGGAAATGGGTCTCTGACCCCACCTTGAGAAGAAGAAAAAAAAAATACCTTGTGACATGGCGCTCTTTGGCCATAGCTGCCCTTGCGCCATAAAAATCCATAATCATCATCATCATAATCTGAACTCTAAGGTAACTCCTGTTCGCTCTGGAGTACATCAAGGTACACATCAGGGTATACAGCAGTGCTGCGCACACTACATTTTCTAATAATTATCAATCAGTCGTCTTCTAGCGCTCTTTCTCATGTTAACCTTTCTGTGCGCATTATACCGTGAAATAGCCAGCACTGAGGACATAAATACCCTTCAGTTCAACCTTAACGCAGT
This sequence comes from Amblyomma americanum, assembly GCA_030143305.2. Classification (NCBI taxonomy): domain Eukaryota; kingdom Metazoa; phylum Arthropoda; class Arachnida; order Ixodida; family Ixodidae; genus Amblyomma; species Amblyomma americanum. The sequence continues at coordinate 83,850 of JARKHS020014172.1, read as the reverse complement.
TAACGATTTAAAAGGATGCGGCAAATGGTCCCCAACATTAATAAATATAAACACGACTATATCTGACACATTTTGTTCGTTACGAGCTTAATGCATCAATAAAGTCTACATAGTAATAATTAGCTGATATTCTTATCGTGGCTAGCCAGGCTTAAACCGTAGACATCTAGCACATAGTTTAACAGGTTAACGAACTTGACGCTGTCTTCGTCGCAACTTCTCGAGCACCTGAATAATTAAAATTACTTCTTTTACAAACCGGTCATTTGCTCCAAGTTAGAATATCATGCCCTAGCAGCGGATGCAAGCCCGACTCACGTCATATATTCGCTAGAAAATTTACAGCAAAACACAGTACGCTTCATACTTTCTCATTTGATCCGAACAGCGAGTATAACTTACATGTAAGCCATCTTATACCTGCCTTTCCCCGCATGTCTTGCCATATGGTTCAGCAAAACGTTCATTTGGGCGAGTTGGTAGATATTCATGATTTGAACAGCGCGAACTACAAGGGACAAGAAAAGAAGGGAAACAGGACAAGCGCTGACTCGCAACTAAAAGGTTTATTCAAGGAAACCTTCTTATATGAAGAAACAATCAAAGGGAAAAAACAACACAAAAACCAAAAACCATGAAACGCAACATTCGTCAGGTGCTCCCGAGATAATTCATCTCCCTATCGCAAAGGAACACAGAAGGTTTGCTGACGCAATTCAGTTGATCCCCCGCGATGTGAAAAGCCTCGACAACTTCTCGTGTCGTCTGATCACTGTGGGTGTATAGCACACGGGTTTGATTGAATAATGCAGTGCATTTTTTCTTTTTCTTTTTCATGACTTTACATTCTAGACAATGTTTGACCAAATGCGAAAGGTCATCACCATTGTTTAAGTTGTTCCTGTGCTCTTGTAGGCGCTTGTTAAGGCAACACCCTGTCTGACCAATGTAACGCGCTCCACAGGAAAGGGGTACACTGTATACGACACATGTTTTACAGGTCACGAACTTATCCCTGTGCGCAACGCCACATCCTTCTTTTTTCTCCTTGGCCTCTTTCTTTCTTTCAATGGCAGGGCAAATCTGTTTGAGCTTGACGGGGGCTGTAAGGAACACGCCAACGTTGTACCTACTTGCTACGTTCTTTAGTCCGTGGGAGACGCGGTGAACATATGGCAAAACGGCAAATTTCTTCTTTTCAGGCTGGACGTCTGTCGTAAGCGGAGTGGCCAGACGCTTTAATGACTGAATTAAACGAGAACACGCCCCTGCTATCATCTGGTCTTGATATCCAGCAAACTTAACCCTAGACAACTGGGTCTGGAAGCTATCTTGAATGGTGTGATGACAGGACTTGGTCAAAGCACTTCGCAAGCAGGAACTGATAATGCTATTTTTTACCAATTTGGAATGACCGGAGTGAGAATTAAGAAGTGTCTTTGACGACCTCGGGTTATACTTCCAGCAAACATGGTTCTGCTCGAAATGCAGCCGCACGTCTAAAAACTGCAGTTCGTCGTTAACTGGTGCCTCAAACGTGAACTGTAACCCCGACCCACACTCCCTGAACACATTTAGAATGTCAACCATTCGAGCCGGAAAACGCCCACGTTCTACAAAAATAAGATAGTCATCGACATATCTGACAGTCTTGAGATGTAGGCCAGACAGGTACGGTTTTATTTGCATTCCACTTTCATAGGATGGCAAGGCAAGCTATTTGCGCAGAAATCAGGAGTGTGCATCGGGTCCAGCGTCGCCCCTGTCTTAAGTGACATTTTTCTGTTGTACGTTGACAGGGATCTGGAAAAGAACCTGTCTGGCCTACATCTCAAGACTGTCAGATATGTCGATGACTATCTTATTTTTGTAGAACGTGGGTGTTTTCCGGCTTGAATGGTTGACATTCTAAAAGTGTTCAGGGAGTGTGGGTCGGGGTTACAGTTCACGTTTGAGGCACCAGTTAACGACGAACTGCAGTTTTTAGACGTGCGGCTGCATTTCGAGCAGAACCATGTTTGCTGGAAGTATAACCCGAGGTCGTCAAAGACACTTCTTAATTCTCACTCCGGTCATTCCAAATTGGTAAAAAATAGCATTATCAGTTCCTGCTTGCGAAGTGCTTTGACCAAGTCCTGTCATCACACCATTCAAGATAGCTTCCAGACCCAGTTGTCTAGGGTTAAGTTTGCTGGATATCAAGACCAGATGATAGCAGGGGCGTGTTCTCGTTTAATTCAGTCATTAAAGCGTCTGGCCACTCCGCTTACGACAGACGTCCAGCCTGAAAAGAAGAAATTTGCCGTTTTGCCATATGTTCACCGCGTCTCCCACGGACTAAAGAACGTAGCAAGTAGGTACAAAGTTGGCGTGTTCCTTACAGCCCCCGTCAAGCTCAAACAGATTTGCCCTGCCATTGAAAGAAAGAAAGAGGCCAAGGAGAAAAAAGAAGGATGTGGCGTTGCGCACCAGGGATAAGTTCGTGGCCTGTAAAACATGTGTCGTATACAGTGTACCCCTTTCCTGTGGAGCGCGTTACATTGGTCAGACAGGGTGTTGCCTTAACAAGCGCCTACAAGAGCACAGGAACAACTTAAACAATGGTGATGACCTTTCGCATTTGGTCAAACATTGTCTAGAATGTAAAGTCATGAAAAAGAAAAAGAAAAAATGCACTGCATTATTCAATCAAACCCGTGTGCTATACACCCACAGTGATCAGACGACACGAGAAGTTGTCGAGGCTTTTCACATCGCAGGGGATCAACTGAATTGCGTCAGCAAACCTTCTGTGTTCCTTTGCGATAGGGAGATGAATTATCTCGGGAGCACCTGACGAATGTTGCGTTTCATAGTTTTTGGTTTTTGTGTTGTTTTTTCCCTTTGATTGTTTCTTCATATAAGAAGGTTTCATTGAATAAACCTTTTAGTTGCGAGTCAGCGCTTGTCCTGTTTCCCTTCTTTTCTTGTCCCTTGTAGTTCGCGCTGTTCAAATCATGAATGTCTTGCCAAACTACGTACTTCTCCACTGCATTTCTCACTCTATGTTCCACCACCGTCATCTTCGCAGTGAACACGTATTAGTTTCTCAGCTCATCTCTTCTCGACTAGACTGTGCCCCAAAAGTCGGTATTCCTTTCTGAAACCCCGGCAAAATTGCTGCCAATAAACATCTCAACCAATTCAAAGCTGATATTGTATAGCTTTAGCTGATATTGTATAAATATAGATTATACTTGTAATAACAGGCTATTACCGTTTTGTTTTGTTGTAATTGTCTCTGTTTACGGTTTTTTTTCAGTATTTATACTTGTATTTCTAATTTTTATTGCTTACAGCTACTCCCCTGTGTGGGTGCAGGGGAGTATGTTTTAAATAAATAATACTTGTAGAGGACCTTGATGCAATAGTGCTGACTTCAGTGATAAAGGCAACTATCACATTTGGCAGCTACAGGTAATGGTTGAAAGCGCGACAGATTATATACCACAAATAGCTGCTAAGGTGATAAGCTCAAAATTGCCAAAGAAATGAATGTATAGTTCACCCCAAGTTTATGGCGCCGCGTGAGCATATCGAATTTTTCATCTAGCGGGGAAATAATTCAGATCAAGCCAATATATTACGCGAAACGCGAGTCTAGATATACGTTCAGATTTAAACATTATGTTCGATAATTTCAATTCGATTTTGACGCGACTTTGGTGGAAATGGGCAAATAGATGACCAATAAAGCGGGAACATGTTTACATAAAGTGTAATATCGGCTCTAGTATCGGGAATATTATATCGAAAATTGTAAATATTCAAGACTTGCCCCACATTACATGATGAATGACGCGAGACAAGGACACGTATATAACGTAAGGTCCGCTTACCTCTTCTGTTGACCACCCCAGGCGACTCTTGCAAATCACATATGAGGTAAACACCGCTGCATGATAACGGCTGGCACTGCGCACCAATTCCCCCAGGAAGGCAACTCAAGGAAGAAAACAGCGGCTTCCTTTCGGTATAACGACTAGCCTCACGAGAAACCACTGTTGTAACGTTACTTGAACACATCATGCGTCGGCGAACTCTCATCGCACGAATGTGGCACGAGATCATTCGCAACGGGACCGCAGCAGTTGCCGCTCGGCAGCGCTGCCTGCGGGCCGATGGTGGAGGCGCCTGGCGGATGTAAGCCTCGTGTGCCGATGACCATGGCCTTGAGTGGGCTCTACTTCCAGCTCGGACATGCTCACCGAGAAAGAACAACGCATACTAAAGAACGAGTTTCAACCTCGCTATCGTCGCGCTGCCAGCCACGGGCGTTTGAGGGCCAAGGATAAGGGAAAGCGAGAAATGCCGGCTCGAAGTTTTTTTCATTATTTGCGTGCGCACCCGCTTGAGTACGAGGCGAGGCGAAGAGACGGAGGCAAACTGTGACAAGCGCGGGGCTTATTTTGCCTTGTTTTATTCCTGTTCCGTCGCGCTGTGCGCTTAGAGCTTGATGTCTCGCCGTGATGACTGGAGGGGGACTTAGATCGCGCCTGGGCGCAGGCAATGTATGCAAGAGCGAACAGTGCGGCTCCGCGTTGGGCGAAGGAAACGCTCGCTGGGAAGGAAGGCGTCCTCAAGGAAGCCCCAACTGCCGCTCGCAAACAACGGCTTCCTAATAAGGGACGCAGCGCATTCACTCTCTCTATGCACACGCCCCAGCGGCCCGGCCAGGCCGTCCCCGTAGAACAACTGCCCGCTACATGCCAAACACCTACTCCCAGCATCTTCTCGGTCGGGTTCCCGCGCGTCTCTCGTCTTTGGAGGCCGCGCGGCGATTAAAGAGCCGGAGCAGGCAGTTTATTTCTGACTCTCCGTTACCTTACTCGCACTTCCTAGGTGGATATATATAAACATATACACACGTGCACGTACGCGTTGGCTCGCGCCGTCCTCAACCTTAGTCAAGCGTGATCCATTTTCTTCTACAAACACGCTCTCGCCACGCCGAGAGGATGAGGAGGCCCCGGCAGCACGCGCCGGCACACGTCCCACCGCCGAACCGATCGACGGGTACGCGACACGTACGGGCCTCGCTTCCACCGTCGTCTCCGCTCTCCCTCTTCTCTGGTCCCGCGCTTCCATGTTCGTACACAGAGGCTGACCTTCTTTTTCGGCAGCGGCGTACACCCTCGCTTCATCGCGGCCGATAGGAAGCAGCTGCCGCTGTTTCTCGGCCTGGTGATCATCTCCGTCGCGTTCTTCCTTTTCTTTCCTGCTCCTCGCGCTGCCGACACGTTTCCCCCGCCGGGCCCGGCCGGCAGTGAAAGTGGACGAACGACGGCGAAGGAAAACGCCTTTTCCAGCCGAAGGCGCTGGTGGTGTGCGTGCGTGCGTGCGCGCGCACTGCCGGGAACGCCAAAAAAAAAGAAGGGGGGCGACCGTTGCGTCCATTTCCAGGCCTCATCTGTGCGCTCCGGGGGATGCAGCGGTGGCAGCGGCGTGCTGTTTTCCGTGACCGCCGGTGGCGGGAAACGGCGCGCAGGAAAGGCGGACCAAGGGCGTCCGACCGACCAGCAGCGAGCAGGAAGCGTTTTTCGCCGCCGCCGCCGCTGTTGCTGCTGCTTTTGTGCGGACCTCGCCCTCCCCGCGCGATCGGTGGCCGCGCTTGCATATGTGGACCACCGAGGCTTCTATTTCGAGTCTCCGCTGCGGGAAGAAGTTTCTGAGGACGAAAGAGGGAGGCCCCGACGATCCGCACTACCGCCAGCGGCGACCGAACGCCGAGCGGCCGCGCAGACACCGGAGCCACCGCCTACACTCTCTTCTGCTTCTCTCGCCCGATGGGTTTTTTTGGTACCCAGGACAACAGTGCAGTGATCCCGTGTGAGAAAGAGTGCCGGAGAAAGTCAAAGAAGGGAGGCGAGCTGTTGATTCTTCGTACACTTCTCCACCCTTCCTCTTCCTCCTCGCCCAGCGCGCACCTCCTCCGGCAGCGTGCTAGAGGCGTTGTCGTGGCTTTCTACCATGTCAATGGAAATGACTTCATATAGGTCAGCCGGTGAGGCAGACGAGTGTGCGGGGGTATAAGAAGCAGCGTTTCCACTTCTGGGGAAGCACTCGCAGCAGCAGCACACTTGTCCAAGCAGACAGGCGGCCGAACCCGAGAGCAGAGCGCAGGCGAAGCAGCGGCATCGTGCTCAGGCAGCAGCGAAGGTTACCGAACCGGCCGCAACCACCATGCAGCACTCGAGGAGGATACTGGCGATAGCCCTGGTGGCGCTCCTTGTCGCCGCGGTCGCGGTGCAGGAAGCCCGAGCCATCCACCATCTCAAGCACAAGAAGATCGCAAAGCTGCTCATTATCGCCAAGGCGCTGCACCCCAAGGTGATACCCATCATCCCCTTCCACATCACCAAGCACTCCAAGATTCCCGTGCACTACCCGGCGTACTACGCGGTGCAGTCGCACAGCGCCTACAAGCACGTCATCCTGCCTGAGAGCCACGGCTACGGCGGTGGACATGGAGGCGGTGGCGGCCACGTCTCTGGAGGAGCGCACTTCCTTGGAGGTGGTGGCGGCGGTGGACACGGATGGTGGTAGTGTCGCTGGCACGGCTCCACGATATCGCTGAGACCTCCCCTCGCCATCATCCAGAACTCAGAAGAACAACGGACTGTCATCGCTCTCCCACTGTACCCCTGTCGCACCACCTACAACACATCTGGCCTCCGCTACCGTTACCCCACCATATCCTTCCTCCCCTCCTCACCATGGCCATAGTCAGCTTCCATTCACCTCACCCAAATGTGCGATTGACTGACTGTGTTAGTGTGTTTGCAGGAACAATCATTCTTCTTGTGCGCATGGACGTGAACGTCGAGTGCATGTTGCAGACTGTCGATACTAAGATGTCCTCACCTCAGTCCAGGAGCCCTTACCTCCCCCCCCCCCCCTGCCGTCCTGCCGCTGCCTTCTGTTTTCCTCCTAGTCGTGAACTGGTTTCATGTGTGTTATTAGTATTTATGTAACAATGTTTTCAGCGTTTCTAGCCCTTCCATGTTGACATGCTTTTTTTTGTCTTCCCTTACCGATTGTCACTGTTGGCATTCATTACCTGCTGTGCACTAACTGCTTCTCCTTTATTGTTCCGTCGTTTGTCCAGCTTTCTCAGGGCAACTACTTTTGTTCCTTAGGCGTTGATGTGAAAGAACACGAAGCTTTCTAATTTATATTGACACCTTGAGACTTTTGCGTGTGATTGCGATGTCGTTTTACTGTTTGCATCCTTTTGTGCTCGAGGTATCAGCTAATCAGTCTTACTGGCGGGTCACCTCACGAGGCGGTAACTAATTAATTGTTTACAAGACAGAAGCCGATGAAAGCAGCGGATCTCTGGCTGCGCGGCTGTGGAACCTAATCCCCTGACATCGTTTATTTCTGTACTTATTTTAAGTAACTCATCCCCAGTCACAACTGCACAGCTGCCTCCCCTAACCCGTTAGAGGCACACCGCTGCTGAATCGGCGCGCCCACTACCACCCCACACGCACACAACATAAACATGACACATCACATACCTCTAGACTTGCGTTTAGTGTATTACGCTGTTGCTGCAATTTCAATCCTAGAGAAACACTTCCCGCACTCCCATCCACGCCGGCACGAGGCCTGTACTGGACGGAGATGGTTACCTGTACGGGTGAACGATGCATCGTTTCTGAAGTGGAAACCATTCTCTTATAAATGCTACCTTTGCTTCCTTTCCTCGCACGCTTACTGCTGCTGTAAATACGCACATGCTTGTTTCGCGGTTGACGTCACCGATATTTTTTGTTTGTTTGTTTCTTTAGTATATATTTTTCAGCTGGCAAATAAATTGTTTTCTTGAATACTACCTCTTTCGTGGCCTCCATTTTTCTCTTATTTCTTGCAGCTCAGGACCTCTGAGATCTGCGATGGAGCGCAAGAAGTGCGAATAAAATGAGAATTCCAGTTTTATTCGATGCTCCCTCAGCATATCTTTTGTAAACATTATTGCACACGACATGAAACGTAGGTAGACGTTTTGTGTTCCAGTATTAAACCGACCTGAAGAAAATTATCTACTACGTCGATGAAGCTTCTATGAGAAGAGAGGAAATTCAGCGAGGATACCCCTTTCCAAACACTGGAATTTAGCTATTCTATCAAGATTCTAAACTTAGAAGTACATCTATTCTTGCATTATTGTTGGCTAGAAGTAGGTGTTGTTCGTTGAAACTGCAGGCTCTGGTTTAGTGAAAAGAGAGAGAGAGAGAGAAGATTTCCTGGAGATTTCCAGAAGATTTCCTAGAGTCGAGTGCTCGGCGCCCTCAGTTCAGGGAATCCGTAGCTTGCGTTGCCTCATGGGCTTGCTTGATCAGTTTGCGCTCATCTTCCCGGTCTGAGCTGGACAGGACTGTTTCCAACTGCTCTCGCGTGGCTTGCGTTGTTTTCTGTGCTGATGTTATGCCCGAACACTCCCAGGATGCCTTGCATAGTGTCGATGCCTTCCCTTACCAAGGGAACGTGTTGTTGTATTAACCTGTATACATTAAACTGTTTGAGGACTTGAAAAGAGAAAAGTACTGTAAAGTAAGCTGGTGTATGGATATTTGGTTTAATAGTGATGGCGTTAAAAGCACGCTTCAGACAGGTAGGCATGGATTGAGGTTTTTGTACCTTGGTCCTGCGCACAAAACACCATAATGGAATGCAGAAACTGGACAGGTAAATAATGTCATTCATGCCTCTAATAAAGAGCGCCAATACATTTCAGTACCTCGAGATCTTAGACGATGTACAGGTGAGCTTTCGAGAGAGTATACACGTATGTTCTAAAATTATTAATGCTTCCACAATGGCTAAAGTAGTCCCAAAGCATTCATGTTATTGTGACAAAACGGTTAGCTTTATCTCTTACAAGCAATATATTTTCGCCTTATTTTTTCTTTGACGAAGCATTCCGGCAGCCGTCGCGGTTAAAGACTGTCAGCAGAAACCTGTTTGAATGACTTTAGAATTGCTTAGCGTAGATACCCCGCGAAATACTTCTTTTCCGTTCGGCTTCGCTGTCTGACAGATTCACTAAAAGCGTCGTAGCTAAAGCGTGGAAGGGAAGACCAGTTAAAGCAAGTGCGTAGAATTCCCAGTAAAGACCATTTTTTTTCCCCGTGGGAACGTCTTGAGAATGTTAGACCTTCAAAAAGAAATCTGCTTCAATGTCGGGGCGTTTACATGAGCCCGACAAAAGCCGGGTCGAGTTGGCTGTCGGGATTAAAACCGCTTGTCGGGCTCATGTAAACCCTAGGAGGTCGAGCTAAGCGACCGTCGAGCGGGCTGAGCCAGCCCGACTGCCGACGGTGGGTTGACTCGGCCCGCCTTGGTTGGAAGGAGCATGTATACGCTGGATGAATGGTCGAAAGGTAGGAGCGTCCCCTTTCAAACGGGGTGGTGGCAGTTGCCACCATGCTCAGCTCTTTTTCCCTTTATTTTTGTTTAACAGTGCTGTATGTTGTTAATAAAAAACTGGCAAATTTCTTTGAATACGTCTTCCTGCACTTCTAACATTGTCACTTCTCTGATTTTTAGCCACCAACCTCACAATCGCTTTTTGGTAATTCCACCGCAGATTCATTTACATGACTATGGTTATCTATAAGCCCTAGGACCTCAGGAAGAGTGACTGTGCCTGCATCGACATGGGGATGGATACCATCACATTTGAGTACGAGGTGTTCAATTGTTTTTACAGATTTACCACACACAGCACGTGTTCAATCTTCTTCATTAAACCTCTTTTCGTAGCTGAGCGTTCCAAGACACTCTGACCTAGCTTCAAACAGTAGGGCACTGCTTCTTGAGTTACCATAAAACGCTTCCTTCCGGATCTGCCTTTTCCAGTATCAATATAGTTCTACACTATGCTTCTTTTCCATTGAATTTACCCAATTTTTACCTTCACCGTTCTTAAGCTGACATTTAATGCTGTTTCTTTCTCCCGCCTCGTGTCTGGCATACTTACTGGTTAGCTTCCTAGTTCTTTTCCGCCACTGTGAGTCAAAGCTCTTTCTATATAAGTACTTAAATACCTTAGCTGCCCACCTGTTGTAGTCCAATTTCCTCAGACGTTCTTCATGCAGAATTTTACCCTGAGCTTCCCGGACTTCGAACGATGTCCAGCCGATATCATCCTGTACTGCCTCGTTTGTGGTTTTCCCGTGGGCACCTAGTCCTAATATTCCAACAGCTCTCTGATTTACTTCTAATATCGACTGAACTTATGCCCTTAAGCACAGAACCGTATTCCCGAAAGTAAGCCCCGGCACCATTATTCCTTTCCAAATACCTCTCAGTACTTCACATTTGTTGTACCCCCATAATGCCCTATGTTTGATTATCCGGGCATCGCTTCTCCCTTTTGCTATAATAGACTGTTCGTGCTTTTCCGTGTACATCTGCCCTTCGTTTACCCATACCCCGAGATATTTGTATTCGGCTACTCGGGGTATTTCACGGTCTTGTATTGTAAGCACCTCATCAGTTGTACCGTGAAAATCATCACACCTGACTTAGTTGAGCAAAAACTGAAACCTAGAGTGTATCCTTCGTCTCCACAGGAAATAACCAGAGCTTGCAAATTTTCCTGGCTGTCTGCTAACAGTACAATGTCGTCCGCATACATTAAATCCGCTAGTCGTTGCTCAACAACATTTCGGACTAATATGTACGACAGATTATAAGCTATATTGCTTCATTGTAGCCTTCTTTCTATATTAATCACATAAAGCATGAACAGCAGCGGTGATAGAAAACAACTTTGCTTTAATCCTTTGAGTACCTCGAGACTTGTACTCTTAATCCCTACCCATATCATTTCAACTTTATTTTCTATATATATATTTTCTGTAGAAAGTCAATTACCTCGTGACCGATACCTTCATCTTTTAATACGTTCCAGAGGAGTTCCCTGTTAACGTTGTCGTATGTGCCGCTTATGGCCAGGAAGGCTAAATACAGAGGTCTGTTTCCCGCCTTAGCTACTTCTATGCACTGGGTAAGCACGAACAGGCTATCATCTAACCGCCTACCCCTTCAGAACCAGTTCTGAAGTTCTCCGAGTATTCTGTTACTTTGTACCTATGGCTGCATTTTTAATTTAACCGCCTGCATCGCCAGCCTGTATATAACTGATGTTATCGTAGTCGGTCGGAAGGATTTTATGTTCAATTTATCGCCTTTTCCTTCCTAAATCAAGTTCATTTTACTCTGTTTTTAGCTGTGCGGAATTTGCTTATTTGTCATGACTGCCTCCAATGCTTTTATCAGCTAAGCCGTCAGCTTAGCGCCCCCTCTCCTGCCTGCTCTCTGGTCTGGCGGCGCAGTGCAAGCCTGGGCGTTCCTCCTCCTCTCCTAGCATTCGTGCGTGGCTTGCTTGCTCGATGCTAGGGGTAACGGTGTTCTCTGCCCGGCAGGAAACGGGTTCATATAAACGCGGTCGCGTCGGACTGGTCAGCCCGACATCTGGCGCGCCCCGACTCGACCCGCCGCTGTCGGGTTCATGTAAACAAGGCTTGTCCTAGTAAAGCACTTTGACAGTATGCGTGAAATTACGATTTCGAGCTGTTTACACGCAAGGCAGTGCGAGAGCGGAAGGGTGTTGGTTCAGCCATCAGAAAATAACGATTAGTGTATTTGAGATATGTTCATGCGACGTTTAATAACTGCGCTCCCATGAAAATGTACCGAAAGAAACATGGCGCAAGCAAGCGTAATACTGCGTAATTATGCTCCTCTGCTCTTGATGACGTCAGTGGAGTGAGTGCGCTTGAGCAGCGAGCTTTGTCTTTAGGGAGGTTTCAAAGTAATTTGACAGTACAGCAGTTCTGTCTCACGTTCTTCTCTTCGCTGTACCAGGTAGGTTGTGAAAATCAAGGCATAATCTTCGTACTTAAAGCTTAGAGCCCTTAAAATATGAGGCACTTGAGGAAATAATTGTAAAACGCTGATCTATTGTTTTTTCATCAAAATGTTGTCTGTGAGAATATTTACGTTATTGCGAGCGAACACACATACGAACTTAGTGAGGAAGGTATCAGGCTTACAGGATTTTCCGGTGGCGCGGGGAACTTTTTGTTTAATACAGATTATGAACGGATGTGCCTTTTCTTGCAGAAACAGCCAGCTTTTACTGGCGACATCATCAGTGAAGAATAATCAGTTTTCTCATGTTTGTTTGCAAATAATGAGCCAATAATTCCTGGCACGCGAAAATGACAGTTATCTACATACTCCTCAAAACCACATAATGAAACCTGGCCACAGATGCATCGATCCTTGTTGCTGGCACTGCGCGCTTTCCATCAACGCCCCGGTTGTTTCGCGGCCACCACTCACTGGAACAGCCTCGTATGCGACAGGGTGGTGCGTGCACCACTGGAATGGCGCAGGCTTCATGCTCTTTCAAGTAGCCACCCTGATTTGAAGGGCGGCGGTATGTATGGAACGAAATCTCCTAGGAGCATACACATCATGCTTATATCAACCTTCCATAAGGCACACTTCGTGCTTATATCAGCCCAGTGACTATGTCTTCGGATGAAATCCTGGCCGTGGCATACTTTGGTGGAGGAAAAGTGCAAGTGGGATTTGGTATTGAGATTTACGCGCATGTTAAAGTGTGCGAGATAGCGAAAATCAATCCGGAGCTCTCCGTCTGGATGTGCATCATCACGTGCAGTGTTGTTCTGGCAAGTAACAATCAGTAATCATATATTTCTGGAATATGCGCAAAATGTAATTTTGCTCTCTGTATACAGTAAACAACAGGTCGTGGTCAGCCTTTTACACTGAGAAAGTGGACTTGCTCATTGTATCGTTCTTCTTCTGCTTCTCGCAGCCGCCGCGGTGGCTGTGTGGTTATGGCGCTCGGCTGCTGGCCCGAAAGACGCGGGTTCGATCCCGGCCGCGGCGGTCGAATTTCAATGAAGGCGAAATTCTAGAGGCCCGTGTACTGTGCGATGTCAGTGCACGTTAAAGAACCCCAGGTGGTCGAAATTTCCGGAGCCCTTCACTACGGCGTCTCTCATAGCCTGAGTCGCTTTGGGACGTTAAACCCCCATAAACCAAACCATCTTATGCTTCTCGAAACACGGACGCATGGTGGCCGCTCTCTTTAAAAGCGGGTGTCGTTGACCGGCGGCCACTTGTCTGCCCACCCACGGCAGTGGAGCGCTCTCGTCTCCCGATGGGCGCACGATTGGCGTGGAGTGGACGAGAAGAGATATACCAGGAAGACAAGAAGACGCCAGCAAGCGGGGGGAAACAGAAAACGGGGAAGGGAGTAGCCGCCGGCTAGAAGGGAGGGGGGGGGATTCTACAGTGTCTGGCCATGAAAACGACGTCGTGGTTTCTAGCATCGCCAGTGGCGGTGTTCGTGCAGGAGTCAGTCGTCCGTCCAGAAGCGCTAGTATAGCGGCGGCGATGAATAAAGCGCCACGGTGTGTCTAGACACGCTACAGCAGCAGCCGCCGTTTTCTAATGCTATACATCGTCGCCAAATTATAGGAAGAGATTCCCGGAGGCGTCGATGTCTACGGCCCTCCTGGTGCGGAAAGCCGAAGCGGCCATCAGCTGTTGTCCCTCGGTCGTGGTTGTTTCTGCTGCTGCGGGCGAAAGAATACAAAAAAAAACGGGTGCAAGAGGAAAAGGAACGCCGAATTGGAGCGGCCTGCCGTACATTGACCGAGAGTGCTGGAGCTTTTTTTTTTCTCTTTATCTCTCTGCTGCCCGCGTGGCGCTTCATTTCCACCTTGGCCGGATTACCGCGCCCGCGGCCTCGCCCGGCTGGCCGTGAATGCCGCCCGCCTCGAAGCCGACGCGGCGGGCGACGGAAAATAGGCGTGTGCTCATGGATGCTGCGTGCGTGGGGAGCTCCCGGATATTGGGCCGAGACCGGGAGCCTTCTCCGAGTGGCTTCCCCCTGTATTTCAACGAGGCAGTGACGCGACTTGACTGCGCAAGTTGCGTGGCCGCTGCGCTCTGCACCAGAGTCTTACATGAAGACTCTAGCTTGGAGCTTTCCAGCAAGGACTTATTAGATCCTGAAGTGCATGCATTATCTCGACGAAGCGCAGATTAGTTGAGTGTATTGTCGGCACTGCGGTGCGTCGCGCAGCAACTGAATAAACGTAATGAATTTCATGACAGCACGGATGGAAGGCCCCGCATTGTCTTTTCCTGTCAGCGTCGTTTGCTAAAGTGGGCGTCAGAAGCCATGGGCTTGCAGAACTACGCGAAGTGGAGGAATTTAAATTGAATACTGCACCAGTTTGAGAGCACTGCAGTGCTGCTTTCGTGGACCAACACACTATGGCTAGTGAGCTTCCAAATATCACAGAAACCGGCTAGCTTTAGCCATCGTAACCGTGTCTAGTACGCTTTTGAGACTGATCGCACGTATGCACCTCGTAATTTGAACATTACTTGAATCACTGGAGCGCAGATGGTGACTTCGAGCAAACCGCGCGACTGACCTCTCCGTTTCTATGTCGGGTGCAGCCGGGTCTAGGAATGCCCCGATCCACGCAGCCCGCGCCTTTAACCCTGGCTTCACCTCATTGGAAGACATCTACCTCTGACGCTCTCACCCAGCTACCTTCCCCGTCTCTAGGGGTTCCTGACAGACCCTGACAGACCAGCTGTTGTCTGTTTTCCGCATAACGTGCTTTGCCCAAATTCATTTCTTGATCCAGAATAAGGCTGATGATTGAAGGCATTAAGGAAAGCCTTTCTCCTGGAGGAGACAAAACTTGGATGAAAACGAAAACTAAAAACGTGAAATCTTCTCTTCAGATGCTTGCCCGAAGTAAAGAAAATGATGCTAGAAATAAAAAAAATACAAAACGATGAGATCATGAGTTAGACAAGGCTACGTGATAGCAGAGAGGGCAAAGCCTGCAGAAAGGGCGCTGTGACAACTGAAACGAAACTCAATTATTCTACCCAATATTTAGGAAGTGTTGCGCTTTTATATGACCGTGTCTAACAAGAAGCAGTCAGTGCGCCTCTATTGTTATCAATCTGGCGCTTTTCCTGTTTCAGGGCCAACGCTTAATCGTGTGAGAGATGCCCTATAGGCACAGCTATGCGTGAAGTCGCAGGTAATTTCGGTTCGATAATTAGAGCCCGTGTCCACTTATCCAGCAACTTTGAAGTCTGACGTCTCCGCCTTTGCATTGCACACGTTTCTACTCTAGGGCTTTTTGGAAGGCGATTGGCGCACTTCAGAAGTTCAAAACACTCTTCTGTGAACATACTCAAGTTCACATGGTCGTTTCGAAAAAATTCGCCTCGCAGCCAATCTGAAAAACAAAGTAAAATGCAGCACAAGCTTTAATGTGGAGCGAATCGTTTTAATGGTTCGACACCAGCTCTGTGTGGCGCACCACCGCACGGACATTATTAAATGTAGCTTGACCCATTCTCAGCAGCCACTGCATTCTCCAACAGCCGCTGTAAAAACCACGCAACCACCACTGCACCCATTTCAAAACATATAGCCTGCACCATTTGACCGATTTATCGGCCGAAGCTCGACGATACCACCGTTAAATACTATCTCGCACTCTCAGTTTAGCAGGATATGATGCAACGTTTCAGGCAATTGACGTCACCTTTCAATTTATTTTCTGTGCTCTCTGCTTTCAAGATTTGTGTCTAGCAACAGAATACTTCAATAAAAAGCATTGAAGGACTCTGCGGCCCACAGAGCACATAAAGCAGTGGCATCTTTCATAATGACAGTGACATCTGACGTACATACCGACAGTAACAGGAGTGACATATTTCATACAAGTTCGAATCGTGGAGACGAGCTTTTGTTGCACAATGCAGATATTTGCCGCAACTTCAACAGTGAGGGGAAGATGATGTGTGGGGGAGGGGATATATGTTGTGTTTTTAAAAGTATGTGCAATGTGCACTTTGCCAGACGTCGTGCTTTAGTGGTATTCATAAAAATTGAATTATGATACATGGTAATACGAAGTTTGTGCGCAGCTCTTTACATGCCTCCTATCACCGCTATCTGGTGGCGTGTTGCGCTGCTAGCCACCTTCCGGTTCCGGTTGTCCCTTCCTCCGCTGTCGCCGTGGCAGGGGGCGTTTCTCGCTGCTACTACTACCTGCCAACGCGCCAACTGTCACACGCCGTAACACGCCACACCTGTCAGGACACCTGTCAGGTGGCGTTTCGCTGTGCTGCCTGACGCTGTGCTGCGTCAACAACGCCGACGCCAACTACAACGTTGTACAACGTTGAACGCGGGAACGGACTACTAAGAGCTGCTCTAACAGCCAGGCATTCAGGTCTGCAGCGTCGCTTGTACTGTGCACCACCCTAAAACCAATGCCGTTTCAAGCTCTTAAGGGTAATTTGAGTTGAACTGAAAGCGATCTTCTTTGCTACGTTTATAGGCGCACTTTGCTTGTGGCTAGAATTATTGAACAAAACTTATGCAAGTAAAGCTGAGATTTGGGCAAGTTGGTAAGCATTCATGATGGGCGAACAGCGCAACAAAGGCGGGACAAATGCGCTTGTCTTGCCTTTGTCCCGCCTTTGTTGTGCTGTTAACCCACCTCTTATGCAAGTGCTGCTCTGAGCGTGAAAGAACGAAAGAGGGATATGCAGGGAGGTTACCCCAACCAGCATTCAGGTTGACTGCATTTACGTTGACTGCAGGATCGTTGAACAAATTAGCAACACTCCTAACAATTATTCCTGCAGTCGATCGCATGAGTGTGCAATCTCTGCTTCTCGAGATGAATCACTTCACTGAACGCATTTCATACCGTCGATCTGAATAAAGGAGCTGCACTTGAAGCTTCGTTGTTGTTTAGGGTTTCTTGAGCTTCGAGCGCGTATCGACTGCTTAAGAATCTGCTATGCGGTGATGCGTTTTGTGTAGAAGGCGACTTCTTCCAAAGTCAAGAGTTGCTCATTAGCTTCAGTGGAAAGATGCTTCTCAAGTTTATTCGTAATCATGTTACATAGCAACTAATTACATAGGAATTAAACATAGCGTTAAATTATACTGCCTTCAGCTCTTGTTATTCGCAGATTACGAGAAAGAAAACTGGTTTGCAGAGGACTCAATTTTTATTTACTGTGGTCATTGCTACAGTTGGTCTGCCATAGCACGTTGAACCTGCCAAATTTAGTCTTTGCAATATAGTTTAAGTGACACTTCTTTGTCTCCTTCAAGCATTGAAAACAGAAATCAGACATTAAGGAAATATTGCACTTACTACAGCAATGTTTTTGTGAGGCTAGCGATTCATCAAAAACTTTTACTTGAGAGTCCCATATTAGCTTTGGTGGTCTTCAGCTCTATTCAAGGCTTAAGGTCACGCAAGAAAACTATAAACCATTTGAAGGTCGCCTTGTTAACGGTGCGAAGTACACTTTACCGACTAAAATAGCAGCACGGGGAACAGAAAAGCTGCCGCGAAGAAGAGGTAAATAGCAGAGGCACGCCTCAGCAGACAGAATAGGTTTTCACTTTGCGACGAGCAGTGGCCCCCTTTTCGCAGCAACCATGTCATGAGACGCGTTAAAATAGTTTTCCTCAGATCCCACCACGTTCACTGACACGAGTCTCGTGCGAGCGATTCGAGCACAACTCGCATAGCGTGTAGAGAGGCAGCTTTACCAGTGTAGCATTACGTCTCGGGGTAGGCGCGCCGGTTTCGGCCTAAATCGTGAGATTGAGGGAGGAGAGAGCAAATAATGAGGTAGGTATATTTTTAGGAAGCGTTGGTGCTCGCTCAAGTGAAGAGATATCTGGTTTTTGTGTAAATTTTTTTGCTCGGTTTGTGCATTATAATGTGGGAGTTTAATAACTCCGAGCAGGCAAATGGAAAGAGAATGTGGAAAGGTGCGCCGCCAATTTTCTGTTCCAGAAAAGTGTAAATAAAACTGTAGCAACGGGATAAGCAATCTAGTCACCGCTTTGCACTAATGAGTTCATTACCGACAGAAAGTCAAAGCAGGTAGTTTTAGCTTCCATTACGTGGTCAGCATTAACTTTTTTTATTGTAATGAGTACCTCTATCTTTGCGAACAACAACCTTCGTGCCGTTTTTCGGACGCATCTGCTCCTCTTATCTCAAAGGTCAACTGAAAGATGTGGCTATTGTACAAATATGCTGCACCCGTAACTTCACGCGTGCATAAATTTAACGGCAAAGAGGCATTGCTGACTTAAAAAAAAAGAGTTTCGCAGAAACCTATACTTTGCACTACACAGATATCCCAGCGAATGATGGAGAATTTCACTCCATAACAATCGACTTCCGTCAAGGCCTACAACGCACTCCGTTACAATGACAGCTCCTTTCTCTTGACAAACGTTGCGTGGCGGATGGTGCGACACCTTGTTCTCTTTTACGGTAAACTGAAGCCACAAGGGGGATAACACGAAGCGGGTCAAGAAGATACCCCGTAGGAACACCCGAAGAACAAGAAATAAGTTGCGTTAACACGTTTTGGCGGGCTAGTTGGTAAAGCACCTTGAATAAACAGCGCGAACAAAGACGAGCACAAAAGACAAGAAAGCGAACGACACGGCGCTGACTAACAACTGAGGGTTTATTGCGGATCACACAAGTATAAATACATAGATGTCGGCAATGAGGGAAAGATTTACAAAGTGCAAATAAAAAACCAAAAACAAAACATAAATGTGACAACAGCAACATAAGCACGCTAGAAATCAGCAGAGATTATCAACCCCCAGGAGTGACAGCTCTTTTTGCAGAAGTGTTAGCGAAGGGGTACTTATACATGCATTTCCCTGCTTGAATATGTTGTATGCCTCGATAATTTCCCTCGCAGTTTTTTCCCGATTTTTGGCAATGACCTTGGTTTCATGATATAGCGGTACGCAATGTTTTTTCTCTTTCTTTGCCCATTCACGGTAAACTGCTTAAATATACCGCGGCATGATAACCTTAAAGCTTCACGCGAGTTTTTCTTCGTGATGACGTCATTTTCCCGCGTTTAAATAACGTTCACCTTTGCGCCTCTTTTTATTTTCACGCCAAACTCCCACTCTTGTTGCTTGCACAGGTTAAATGCTAAGCGCAAACTGCCTGAAGCTCAAATCAGGGGCTGAATGAGCAGCAGTGGACAGTAACTGAGCCCACAGAACAGGTATATATAAACAAAGGAGAACACTTCCGCTATGTAGGCATGGAATATCTTTTCTTTCTTCCATTCGAACGTGTTACCACGAGCGTAGCATGACAATTATCAAATATTTCTGGTCGGAGCGAAAATCTAGAGCTTACAAGCACTACAAGGGTGCACAATGGGGGTATGAAAAAATTTCTGAGTGGGAGAGACGTAAAGAGGTAGAGGGAAGACAGGGATGTTAATCAGAAGGGTATTCTGGGTGGCTATAGCTTGCACAGGGGGACAGGGATGATGAGACTGAGAAGAGAAAGAGAGAAGAGGCGAGAGCCACAGTCACAGTTAGTTCCTCAAGCCAGTCGATCTCAAGAAGCAAAACAGTGTCTTGCAGGCCTTGACTGCGGAGTGAAACTCTCCATCATGGGCTGGGATGTACAGTTCGTTTCAGAAAAGATGCCCTCCAAGAGCTTTGGCTAAGCTGACACCTAGAAACACACAAACGAAAAAGGCTGAACACATTTCTTTCTCTTGCTAACAGACCCGGAGCCCCGGAAATTATCCCTTGTAACATTTTTTTCGGGCATAATTTAATGCTGACCCGGTTAAAGACACGCGTGCAGCTTTAACCATTGTTCTCAGTTAACAATGTTCCCCCGGGTGTTACACCTCGCGGTGAGGAATGGCATCACAATCGAGTTGCAACAGATTTAGCTAAATAGCTTCGCCTCAGAACGCATACAGTGTGGCGTGGTCAACTTCGAACACTGCGCTGTTTGTGCCCTTAACTAACCGACATCTTACGTCACAGCCGTCATCGGAATAATTGTCACAGTCCTTATTGTCTCTCAACGTGGTTATTGGTTCCTTGGCTCACACAAATCACTCACGAATACAGTACTCACAATTAAAGTACTCACAAATAAAGAAAACCATAAATGCAAGCAGCAGCTTGAGAGGCCGATGCTAGAAGCACGCCTTTTGCCTTTTACTCCATACTGCGCAGAGAGCTGAGATTCGGCAGATGCTCTCAGGAAGGAGCTGGAAAGGGTGTGGCACATGGAAACGATGACCAGGTCTTTCCTCTGAGGAATTCATTCGTCCAATGCTTCGAAGCACTGGAGCTCGGTCATGTCAGCTCCCTCGTCTGCCAAGGCCTGTGTGTCAGTGTGAGACTTCCGTGTACGGGTACCAACGTCGTGTCTGGCGGGTAAGCTTCCTGCACCACCCGGCCACCGCGCGGTGGCTTAGTGGTTGTGGCGCTGGGCTGCTGTCCCGAAAGACGCGGGTTTGATCCCGGCAGCGGTGATCACAATATATTAGGGCGAAATGCAATTTTTAGGCCCATTTCTAGTACCTTGAGCCCTTTGTTTCAGCGCTTGTGGGGCCTCTTCTTTCTACGCCCGTCGTCTTTTGCACTGCTTTTTTAAAGAGGCTGTACCAATTAGTTAAAATATCAGTAATACTGTGTAATTTCAATGCATGTTCAAGACCCCATGTTGTCGAAATTACCCGGAGCTGCAGGTTTTGGCACCTGACATTCGACAAGCGATATACGCTAGCCACTATTACACTCGAGTGGATTGGAACACTAATAGCTCACACCTCCGGTCATTGTGGTCACCCGCCTACTTTAACACTGGCCAATGTTTCAGTGGAAATTGTTCTCCGCTTAATTTTTCTGCGTTATAATGCGTCAAAAATCTCAAATATGTGTTAGACCATCTAGTCTCAAGGTTTTATTTGTGTTCTTTCTTGTTAATGTAATTACTTGGTTGAACTGTATTAGTGGATTGAGCAGACAAGGGCAGGGAGATGAGATCGTTAGAGGTCGATAACAAGTAAGCCAATGCTAATCGAAACCAACAAAAGTATACTGGAATGCATTTTATTTTTGTTTGTGGTGCAGATAAATAAAAAATCAGTAGACTAATCATTTTTAATCTGAAAAATAGTTTATTAGGGCATACCCAGAAATTCAGGACAAAAACATTTTTTCATCGGGAAAGAGTTTATGAACACAATTTTTTCATATATTGAAAGATTTCATTAAAACAATCAATATATCCGCAGATCTCCCGTCGGTAGGCTTCTATTTCTTTGCTATCTCAGTTTTTGCTATCGTCCGAAACGTTCCTGATTGGTTTTCAAAGGAAATCTTAGCCGCTCCATGCGAGCGATGGAAAAAACTTTAAAAGGAACGTTTTGCTACACATTTGAAGAAAGGACCATTATCTTCCACATTTACGAGCCGCAGGGCGGCTCAGTGGTAATGGCGCTCGGCTGCTGACCCTTAAGATCCCGGCCGCGGCGGTCGAATTTTGATGGAGGCAAAATTCTAGAGGCCCGTGTACTGTGCGATGTTAGTGCACGTTGAAGAACCCCAGGTGGTCGAAATTTCCGGAGCCCTTCAGTACGGCGTCTCTCATAGCCTGAGTCGCTTTGGGACCTTAAACCCCCATAAACCAAACCAAACCAAGATTATTGCAATCGAATACTTAATAAATCCGGTCAAGTTCAGCTATGAAATCTAAAGTCTGACGAAAACTCTTCTGATCGGGTAGAAGATTCATGACTGAAGAAAAAGGAACGCCGACCAAAAGGTTGTTGTTTAAAACGAAGACGTTTCGGCTTTTTTTTCAGTCAAGTTCAGCTATATGTTCCCAAATTCGTATGATCCGCACTGCGCCTTCTGCGATGAAGTGGCTGACTTATACCATATGGTATGGGCATGACAGAAAAATCCAGCTATACCAAGATACAATAACCCAACAACTGAGGATGGGAATAGGCGTTGTCCAGCTCGCATTCGGAGGACCAGCTTTCGCTGGTGAACCGGGCAAGAGAGGCGGCAAAAGCCAATGGGATCCTGGAATGAGGGCCTACCTAAACATTCTATTCATTAAACGTTTCTCTCTGTTTCTCTCTCTGTGAGTATAAAAATTTCTCGTCTGACGCAAAAAAACCCAGGAACAGCCAAAGCAGACGCCAAGCTTTGATTGTTATGACACCTTCTCGCTGAATTACCCGCTCAAAAACCAGCCAAATTTAATTTTTCTTTTCTTTCTTTTCGCAGTGGCTCTGATCATATGCGTCATTTTGCTGAAGAGCCTATGTCGCAGGTTCGATGCTGACCTCTGCGGCTGCCTTTCGATGGAAGCTAAATGTGGAAGCTCCCCTGTACCTATGTTCCTGTGTACTTATTGCACCTTCGGTAGATTCAACTCGATGCCTCGCACAGTGCCTCTCGCAGCCAGAACATCGACAGGTACATCGAAAGTAGTTGAATTACGTTAGAGAATAATTAATTATCACCTGGTTATGTATTACTTGAATGATGTATGCATACAGTTAGCTAGCATTTTCAGGTCGGAAATCCAGCTTTCCAGCGGTTTTTTCTGTTTTAGAAACCGTACTTGTCCTATGCGGGCTGTATGCATCATGCAATGCTCATTTTGACAAACTTTCTGCTCCTGGAGCAAGATATGAGGTGACTTGGCGGTTCTAGGAAGGTCTCACATTTTTTTAATGATCCTAGACTGCAGCAAGTTCTTTTCTAGGCCCTGCATTACCTTTGATATATAGATAACCCCAACGCTTCAGTTGTTTGGTGGGTAAGGAAAATATTCAAGCTGATCCCTGCAGGGCTTTGACGCGTCAAGAATGGTACAAGCCTCCACTGCAAGACCCTGTGAAAAGCTAGGTTGCCTGTAAATATTAGTAAGGAACGGTACACCTAGCCGCCATAGTCGACCTTGAAATTCAGCCAGAGCTTCGCGGATTATCCCTGGCTGCGCAGCGGCTCGACAGAGTGATACCGTGCAGTCTCTTCAGCTACTCCTCTACTTCAGGTGTGATCAGTCTCTGTGCGAAGGATTCGACTACCAGTGCAGATTTATGGCACTATAAAGAAGTTGAACGTTCTGGGAATTTTTTTTTTCGAATTTCACCTCCTCTGCTTCCGTGCGATGGGAAAGCTCTTTCATTGAGGTATGTAAAACTGAGCGCAGGCATAAAAAGTTCATCCAGAAATTTAACGGCCGGATTTTGTTTTCGTACGTTCACTTCAACCCAGTCTTCATTTAGTATAGCTGATGCAGGTCCCACCTTCAAGAACATAACTTTATTTTTCAGTTTATGGGCACCAGACGGACGTGTTACCAGAAATTTGTTCGGTGGCCATCTCTTTCCATATCGGGCCGCACATCGCCTAATGTATTGTTGCCTTTTTTTGTGAGGAGTTTCAAGTGAGAAAAATAAGCATAAAAGGCGCTTATCACTTCCATGATAACAGAGTAGCCGGGCACGTTTTTTAAAGATTACAAACTTGCCCATCTGCTTTTTAACGGGTGCGGGTGCGAGAACTATTAAACGAGCAAACTTTAGCCTCTTGTTACCTCCTTGTGGAACTTTCTCGCCCAAGTCTAGGCAGGTAGAAATTTTGGTGCCTTTTTTTTTAGTTAACCGAAGTGTTCTTTTTTTTCACTTCTTTCAGTTTAATTTTCCAAGCAGTCCTCATACTGTGGAACGTCACTCCTTCCAACGAATTCTCTTCCTGTCTTCGGCGAGTCCCGTTGTTGTGCAGATGATTGAGAGTTGTATCTTGAGAACAGCTTACTGTAAATTGTCGATAGAATCACGATTGCAATGGTGTGGCGACATCAGTTAGAGTAACGATAATAAAAAAAAACAGCAAAGAAGAGCCGTTACATTTCTAATAGCAATACAGAGCAGTGAGCAAATTCACTCTTTTCCTCCTTACGTATCTTCCTAAGGCGCCTCAGAACGTTGAAGTGATTGTAAGCTATACCACAGCAGGAGGCACCACCGGGTGGCTGGTTTTTCACTCACGCGGTTCGTGCTTCCTCGGATCCGACGCCCCGAGGCTCAGTTCCTTATTTCCTCCCGTTTCGCACCCTGGTCACAGTAAGCCACCATGGGAAGCGAGCAGCGAGGCCGCGCGCACCCTGCGTGCGGTATGTGCTTACTCCTCTTTTGTTCACGGCCACAGCCGCAACGCGCGGTCTCGCACTGTCGCGCCCGCGAAGCACGCGCCTCTTCCTCCGCTGGAACAGGACAAACTGGATGGGGCCCGGCATCGGAGAAGGCCGGAGGAGAAGCATTGCCGCCGGCCTGCCGGGCGAGGCGACCGTCCGACGCGGAAAGCCGGAGGCGGCAGCGGCGCTTCCTGCTCCTGCCTTCTCGCTGCCGACTCCTCCGCGTGCTCCGTCCCGCTGGACGTTGCGTGCAGCGCACCCGACGCTGCATACTAGCTGGAAAGCGAAGGTGGCGAGACACGGGAAAGCTTCGGCGGGCTGTGGAAATTTGTGAAGAGCTTTTAGCGCGATAGCTTTAAAGGCACAGTTCTCCTGAACATCTGCTGTCGGCGTTGTAGGCGTCGGCGTTGTGAGCGAAATATCGCGAGCATGGCTCTGGCAAAGTGGTCCCAGAGAGTAACCTAGGAGGCAGGTGGTCCATCTAGGTCACGTCACCTTGAGGCGTCATCATACGCTGCCCACCGGATAGTGAGAAAACTGCCCACCGTGGCAGCTGGCAGTTGAATTATTTATTGGTTCCTAGGAAAAATCGACCTGGGTCACACAATGCCCACCGCTGGGAGCACCTGCCGTTGCAGGGCAGTGGCGCATCGCCAGGAGCTTTATGAGGACTCCCAGGGATATATGAATGTAAAGTAGAGAATGAGATTCTGCATATGTACGAACTAATCCACCATGTTATCGCGTCATACCCTCACGGCAGAGCTTATGACCCCCCCCCCCCCCCACCCCCCCGCAATTTTATCATAAATCTATGAAATGCTGCGGGTATTTGTGAGCAACTGGTGAGGACCAGAAGACCATAAGACCAAGGGTATAATAAATAAAGCGCATGATGTAAGGCTACAAAGGTTACAGTAAATGATCAAAGAGAAATATAGCAGCGTAAACCAAGGATAGGAGCGCAAACAGTATACAGGACGGCCTCGAGACTTAGTTCCTATCTTGGTTCATGTCACTGCTCCGTTGTTTTCCAGCAGTGTGAGCCAACCAGCCCAGTGACCGGAGGTACTCAGTTGTGGGAAGTAAACTTTACCTGCGAACCACATCGAAACCGAAGATAAGTAGTTAGCATGAGCAGATGGCTTCAAGGTAATAAATTCCCGAAACAGCACAAAGGAGTGCGCACGCGTTGTATCAAACCTGCAAGACAGGGCTGCTTTCCTTTAAACCATGTAGCGAAAAAACAAGCAATGAACATAAAAAAATGGGTAATTGTGAGCGGCAGCACAGCGTAGTGCTTTCTCTCTTCCTTTCTCTCTCCTTTTTTTCACCTGTGTTCCAGGCACACAGTAAATGAACCCAAGCTTCATCAAAGAGCACAATGACAAGGCGCCTGCGTGATTGTCTAATGCATGCTTCTTGTCATCACTTGCTTCTGGTGCACTTTTCCTAGTTTGTGCTTAGGTGGCTGAAAAGACATCCATAGAGATCAGACCTTAATCCTTCCAGGCCCACAATTAGGCCCACATGAGGGAATCTCCACTTCGCGCTACGTCCATCCAATTCAGCCTGCTCTTGGAGCCTTTTTATCTCCATTAAGAAGGCTCCAGGTCGCTTGTTATCCGCGCAACGTGCTGGTGTCGGTACAGAAGACCTCCTGAGAAAAAATTAAAAGGGAAGCTTGTTTGTTCCAGCAGCAGTATGAATTAGAACGGAGAGAAGACAAAGAGTAGGAAAGTCGCCGTTTTTCTCTTCTTGCATAAGTTTCCCTATAACCAAAGAAAACTTTAATCCGAGCTCGCCGGGTGTTTTCCACCAGCGAGCCCTCCTTATGGTTCTGAAAAAAATAAAACTCGCGCCCGTTAAGCAAGAGCGCGTATCTGAAATCGCAAGGAGGATTGATTGCAATCACAGGAATAAATTATGATACACACCAAGGTGGAAGTCTACAGAGAGGCCTTGACCCCTAGAAATAGCTAGAGGCCATACTTAGAGACGTTTAAATGAACGCTTATGAGAGCATGCCTGCACTGTAAATCGGTCTTTAGAAGTTCACTTTGGCCCCAGTGGTAGTGACTGTCTGTCCTTCTCTGCACGAAGGATACGATGTACTTTTTTTAAGAGCAACGACCATGCGGCCTGTGAGCTTGTTAAAACAACTGCAATCGCCTGTGTCGCATACGGCCTCTTGAGGGCTCAATCAACAATGCGTAGGAAAAAAAAATAACAGCCTATATCGCCTTTCATTGCAGGCGTAAGCATGAAATGTATTACACGAAATGCGTAGCACATTCTAGGACTCCTCATCAATGGTAGCTGTCGTCTGCTATTGGCCACGTCTTTAGGCTGCTGGACGGCGCACCAGATTTACCCGATTGTGCCTATATAACCAGAAAGCGCGAGCACTCTTAAGCTTTTTTCGAGGCTTGAAGAGACGCAGCTAACACCCGTTTGTCTATCAGAGGATTAGCGCGCCATTTCCTTTGTGATTTAGACTAATGGGTCTTTAGCGTCATGGTCCACCCCTGGATGTCCAGCTTGCGGTTTGCTCCACCTGGACCACTTATAAACATGCCGTTCGGCATCTCCCGCTGCGATGGTGCGCTGTTGTGTAGCTTTTGGCTGGGAGTGGCGTTTACAAGTGCTTGTTGCCACTTCATCGCAATGGCTACCTTCCCATGGTGTGAAATCTGCAGGTGCGATAAGACGATTGGCCCCTTTGTGACTGCCCTCTGTTTGAGCGTGCTCGTGTCTTCCTGGCTGCGAGTCTCCGCCGCTGGGATCCTAGTCCCTTTAAAAAAGCGAAT
This sequence comes from Amblyomma americanum, assembly GCA_030143305.2. Taxonomy (NCBI): domain Eukaryota; kingdom Metazoa; phylum Arthropoda; class Arachnida; order Ixodida; family Ixodidae; genus Amblyomma; species Amblyomma americanum. Next base: position 56,852 of record JARKHS020014172.1, on the reverse strand, counting down.
ATTCTGGGGCCTTGGGCTAAACGTACCTCTGAAATGAAAGCTGTGAAGGCGGATATGAAATTTTTAAAGAACTGAGAGTTGAGTTCCAGAATAGAAACATTTAGGGTGCGCCATGCAAACCGCGAGTTCCCTCGTAGACAGGTGTGACTGATATCCCATTCTTGTGTTCCCTTTTTTCCTGTGCCCTTTTTTGTATTTTTCACGTGTAGAGTAGAATACTTGTCATCGCCTTTACTCCCTGCTTTTCCGTTAATTTGTTTCTTTCTCTCTAGAAACACAGAGCTAAAGGATGAACGGCGACGAAGACAACGAATTAATGCAGTACTACGAGAGGCAAGCAGTTGGAACACAGTGCGTTAGAGGCCGCGCAGATGGTCGGCTGGTCTGAGACATCGGAAAACCAAGCTGCTCTGTTTACCCCTGCGATAGGTCGATCCCAGCTCGGGGCTGAAGTCTCCTTGTGTTGGATTCCTTTCAGACGGAACAAGTTCGGAAGTCTTTGGATAAGTACGGCTTCACGTATGATAGCAGATTCGGCTTTATGTTCGCCCTCAGGTTCACCGCTGTTTTCTGACAATGTTCGTCTTAATTTTTCGAGAACGGGAGCTGAAAGCTTTTTATTGCTTAATAAAGTTAGCTTGTCTAGTTCATTTTTCGATGCAGGTACCAGACGGTAGCCAGATGCAATCACGAGCATAATACGACGTGCATGGAGTACTAAATTCTTGAAAATTAAAAACAATTAGCTAAACGCCGGGTATTCCCCTCTTTCTGTCACATGGTTCCGTCCTTGTCAGTTTTGAGTTTTATTTCGTATTCCATAGTACTAATGTACAACCACATAGCCCCCATTTCAGCGCTTCTTGAAATTGACTGATTTGCAAAGGCGGACGTCTTTATTCCTGAAGGTGAAGTTAAAAAAAAAAAAACACTCGGTGGTTTCTTCAAGAGCTCATACAGAAACTGATATCGCGTTACGCATAAGAGAACGACCGACCTTCTATTGAAGTCATTATATGTTACGCTGAGCTGTCCTTTCTGGACAGGCAATTGGCTCTTTCGTGGCAATGCGTACACCTTCACGGCCGTGAGGGAACAGGTCTCGAGATCAGCCTTTCATACGCTGCACCGAAATACCAGGACGCCGGCACTCCTCGATAAGAGGAAACGTCCGAACGTTTTCACGGACGCGATCAGGAAGGGCCCGCGGAGTCACCGTGTAGTAGAAGAGTCTGGAAGCGTCTGGAAAAAGCGTTCTATACAACGACTTTGAACCTCGTTCTCTCGTATGTTTTTTTCCGCCCGATGGTTCTGTCTAAAAACGAGACAGCTGAAATCGCTCCGGTGTTCGCTCCGCAGCATTCCCGATGCGCTATTCTATCAGCCCGCATCCCTTCTGCACGACGGATGTTCGATGCTTGCGGACAGGAGAAGGAGAAAGCGGCAGAACGTATTCCTAGCACGTTTCGTTGTCTTCCTGGTTTGTTCACGTTAGGGTCCCTCGTTATCTCTCTTGCCCGTGCAGACCACTTCCAGCCACGGTTTGTACCGTATCGTACAACGAGGAAACTAGCGTACAAGTCGGTCTTGCAGGCGTACAGGAAGGAACATTGGCAGTAACCTGTGGCGTGTTGACAGGAAAACCACATGTAGTGCCATATGTGCTGCTCTGAAATGTATATTCCTTGAGGACAGTTTATGAAATATATGATAAATGTAGGATTTCAGCGCTTCTTCGATAAAGCCTACTTGGTTGCGCTTTTGCTCAGTTTCGCGCTCTGAGGGAATATATTTCAGCAACTATCCTAGAATGACCGATTCACTCGACATTCCTGCACCATGAGCCAGTATGTGCGGTAAGGTTTTATGTATAGGAGATCACGCTCTCGTTCGTGTTTCTGCTAACTCCCGCTTGCCCACGACTCCCTGTGCCACAAAGAGCAGCTTGCTGGTGAGGCGGCTATGTATGTGTTATTTCACTCAAAGTTCCTGCATGCAAGAACGAGGGCAGTGGTGTGTTGTCCAAGGGAACATACACCTACTCACGGCATATATCCTATGTGTTCAGTAAGGTGCTAGTGCCAGGCACGAATATTTCGGTTACTCCGCCGCTTATACACAAAGGGTTGCGAATAATGTGGATTCACACAACAGACCACTGGCCCGTGGACGACCGATGAACCAGGCGTCATATGAGGTCCCACTTCCGCTCAGTGAGTTTGGCATCTGGCCCGCGATTGTTGAACGTTACATGACGGAAGACTGTGCGCATCCAAAATGCGCCTATCGCCAGCTGCAAAGGCGAAGGTCGGAGGCGTGGTGCTAAGCTAATGAGGCATGCGCGCAGCTTTACTCCGTACGAGTGCCAGGCGCGGACCTCGCAGAGCTGAAGCGGGACATCACGTGATGAGTGGTTGTGAATCCGCTTTAAAAAGAGCGGCTGAGCAGTTACGTCCATCGCTGTGCGGCGGCTGGAGTGATGGTTCACAGTCCGCGCCCTTCGTTTCAGGCATTGCTGGGAAACGCTAGAAGAGTTTGCCGAACTCTTTCTTTCGTTTGAGAAATCGTGGCTCACAAAATTTAGCATATAGTTTCGAAAACTATACCGTTTACATGAACTCGGCAAAGTGCTGCTCTATTCGATTACTCAAGAAAAAGAGCGGGTTTTAGAAGAAAAGGCGCCGCTCATCCTTTACTGTTTTTCTCAATGGTTTTGCACTTTCCCTCAGAAAACGGACTCAATTCGATATCTGTCGAGCTCATGTAAACGCTCACGTGAAGAGATTACCGCCTTTGTGCATCTCTTTTAGACGTCTGTCTTGGCCTAACATTGCTGTCATTTTCTTGCTACACAATAATAAAAAGAAGTAACAATGGCGTAGAAAAGCTGCTCATAAACTTAATGGCTGCTCGTTTGCTTTGTGTGTAATTTTGGTTCAAAATAACAGACCGCATAAGCCAAAACTCTAGAGAAGAAAATGCGACCAAATATTTTTCCGCCATTGTTTAGCTTGACGAAAGATTGAAATTTGAAAATGGGTTTTTGATGAAAGGAAATATCGCTGTAATTGTCTAACATCTCGGTGGACACCCAAAAAGGCAAGGAAGGAAGGTCGGAGTGAAAGAAGAAAAAGAGAAAGAGGTGCTGTAGTGGAAGGCTCCGGGAGTTCGCTTTCACTGTGGCACTATGGCATTGCTTATAATGACAGTGCTGATTTTTTAGCAAAGTCCGCCCTTGCTGGACCTATTGTCCCGTTCGTTCCTAATAGTGTCTACTTGACTGTAGCACTCTTCCAACGGCTCCAGCGTCTGCCCTACTTGAGCCATGAGCCTGTCTTTGCTGCAGCGGATTTTCAACACCTGACATTTCCTTGGAGCGTGCGGATGTGCAGTTCAAGTCAGTGTGAGGTGTCCGTGATCCTCCCGCGCTGCAGAAGACCGCGACTAAATATCTATTTCTGTCGATCAGAGTTATCTCCGGCCAACCTCTGCGAGTCTTGTGGCGAAATTGAGTCCACAGATCACTTTTTGTTCTTTTGTCGGCCGTTCCTGTCTCTCCGTAGAACTTACTTGCAGATCCCCCTCGCTCGACTGGCACTTCTTCTATTACGATTCTCCTCTCCTTCGGGGCAGGCAGCAAGGATATGCCTTGAAACCAGTGTGTGATTTTATTCACGAATATATAATTGCATCAGGTCGATTCCTCTGCTAGAATGAAACTTCACTGCTCTTTCATTTTCGTTTTTTTTTATCTCCATTTTTAATCTAAATTCAAGTCTAGGTCACAAAATTATCCAATTACTGCACTCCTTGCCCATGAACGCATTTTTATCAGCAAAGCCCCCTGGCTAATCCCGCGCCATGGGTATGTGCCATTAAGCCTAAGGATGTCATGATCATCGTCATCATAACTTCGACCGCCTGGGGATCTTTTACGTGCACTGGCATCGCACTGCACCCGGGCGCCTTTGCGTTTCGCCTCCATCGAAACGCGGCTGCCGCGGCAGGGTTCGAACCCGAGAACTCCGGCTGAGTAGTAGAGCGCTGTGACCGCCGAGCCACCGCGGCTGGTGATGAAAGATGCTCTCTGCCCTTTACTGTGATGCGCGTGTAGTGGCAGGGTGTACTGAACGGGTTTAGGCTTCGTACTTACATTTCTTTAATTTTTTTAATGCGTACAGAGCAAGGGGAGCTATAAAGCTGAACAACGAATGAACCTCCGTACCCTCTTTGCGTGGAATGTTGCTTCTCCTCCCTGCTTCTAAACCTGCCTCCTCTGATGGTGAGAAAAAATTAGTATATCGCTAGGAATAAAAGAAAAATGTACAGTATAACTGAGCACCCCCTGCGAACGTCAGGTTTTTCTGCAGGCACTACTACAGAGTGTCCCTTTATATGAGTTCCTTATTTTAGCTTCTCGGTGTTAGGCTCACAAGCTGTCAGAAAAACAGCCAGGAACACCACCAATGGGGCTTCCATTTTCGGCCGCGTTTGCTGTGTCAATACATTTTTTATATATATGATACGGCGAGCTCAGTGACCCTAGGTCTCATAGTGAATCCACAGCTGTTTGAGTTGAGGGCGAGGACGCGCCATATAGCCGGATCAGCGTGTTCTTCGCGGTGTTAATTTTAGCGCCGGACCAAAGCCTGCGGTGCGATGTCACAGTCTACATCACAGTCTTGAGACGGCGTAGTGTCTGCGTTGAGTGTCATCTTGCTCAGTAACTTGCCTTTCACCTTTCGCAGTATTTGACCTTTAGTATCTTCCTCGAGGTTCCTGCTTTGAGGCTGCTGTATGCGAACCAGCCGCTGGGCTTCTTTGAATGTTGTGTTTTTGTAATGTTTTTACTCTTTTTGTAGATGTGACCGTTGTTTCGGCTTTTATGCAGCTTGGCGACACTCTAAAGCAGGCAGCAGCCGTAAACTATTTCTAGATGTTTCATTCTTGGGATAGAAGTGTGGGGTAGAAGTCTGACGCCTTTGTGCTCGCTACCGTGCACCTTTGGATGACTTCACGATAAAACTTCAGGGGAAAGAAAAGCCCCCCGCAACAACGGTGACTGTTTGCTTTTTGGAGAAACTTTTTGGGTTATACTGACATTCGGTTTCTGAACTGGCTGGCCGGGTTTCTATTCTGCAGGATTTGTAAATTTATTTATGCTACCCTGGAAAATCAAAATAGACAAAGAAGTTCTTCCTCTGGGCTGAGACCTAATGCAGCGTCGGTTTATACTCGCACACAAGCGGAAATTGGCAACAGTTATCAGAGCTCAAGAGAAACTACATGAATTAAGGGAGATTAAGCAAAATGCCTTCGGGAAACGTGTTATTATTTTGAACCTTTCATTTGCCAGAACGTCACCTTCGCTGGTAAGTTGCGAACTTCTCAATGCGTGAGCCTCAGCACAAACACATTGATATATTTTTTTTTAATTTTGACGCACTGTGAGTTCGCGTTAACTGGCTAGTTATTTCACAAATGATGTCAAGACTCACTGAAACGAGAGCATTCACACAGATTTAGAGGCATTCTTAAACATTTTCCCATATCCACTTTTTCATATTATACCGTGTTTTCATTATTACCGTGCGGTTTCATTATTAAAGTATGCCGGTTGTTCTCGTGGAGTCATGAATGTTGCTCTCATACCAATGGGTGTCTCCCGACTTAAATTCTTCTTTTTGTTCTCGTTTGTTTCAACAAGCCTGGAAAGCAAAAGTTTTTATATTCAAGCTCTGACAAAGCGGCTGTGGAGCTAGGATTTAATATTCTTGAGGAACCTGATGTCGTAGAAGGGCTACCTTCGCTAGCAATGCGAATTATTGTATTTTAAGGATGCATGATACACCAATGTTTCATGCTCCATGCCTTTTTTATTTTCCTTTATATGCTTTAATAACGCTGTTGTAACATCTGAGACTTTATCACATAAATGGCCCGAAATGAACTGAAACCACCGGAAACGTATACCAGAATTAACGACACGTTAAAGCCGAGAACTGCGGAGATACATCAAACCAAATGGGAGCGCGTAGAAGTACGATGTTTCATTACAGCCGCGAGAGAAATAAAGATATACATGGTCGCCGAGAGAGGAGCTCAGCTCTTGAAGTTTTTACACCATGATTTTGCGTTACCTGTGAAGGAAGCATCATAGAATTCATTCATACTCAAGTCGGGCGCTCCAAAAGAAAGGAAAGAAAAATATGAGCACAAATTCTACGGTTGAGCGCTCATTTAGTGCTGGAAGTGTTTATGTTCTTTCCAGCTCAGTGCAAGCTGCCACAGGAAGGTCAGTCTCGTTATTGTGCCTGGCAAGGACCTGCATAAACGAACAAGTGTTTCGAGCGTCCTTCCACTGGTAAGAGGCGGGTGAATTTGTTTTATCTAAAGCCTTTTACTCACGTCGTGCGACCGGGCCATTAGCGAGCAGTGGCCGTTGCCGCGGAGATACAAATCGGGCCCAATCTTTTGTGCCCAAACGAGCCCAAGTTCAGCGGGTACGTGCTTCGTCCTTTCCGTCGGTCGCCTCTGGGAAGCAAGCCGTGCTCTTCCGCCTTCCCGTAGTATAGGGAAGAAGAAGAGAAGAGAGATCGAATCGGGCTCCTCCGAAAAAGCGCTGACCTTGTTTCCACTACGATGGCAGGCTGAACTCGAGGAAGCCAGAGGTTAGGCAGGACGCTTTTCTTGCTGAAAAACACGGGAACCGGGGGTGCTGCTGCACGGCATGACGCACGAGCTATTCTTTGTTGGGTTCTATTTCACCCCCCCCCCCCCCCCCTATCCTAACGTCCTCCAGAGTACCCAAAGAGGCGGATGCAGGAAGGTGGTGTGCCTTGAGGCCATCAGATAAACGAGCCAGTGAGCACGCTTGGGGCCTGCGTTACTAATACCTTGTTCGGCGCCGGCTGACCTTTCGGTCGAAGGTCGCGGCCACGAAATCTCGCCATACTGGATGTAGATTTGTGCATCATCAGCATCTTCGTGACATGGGCGTGCCTATTCAGTCTTGCCGCGCGTTCTTTGAGACCATCCGTTCCTGCTCGGCACTCAGTACTGGAATATTGCAGCTCGATCCTTATGCTTGTAGCCGCCACGGTGGCTCAGTGGTTATGGCGCTCGGCTGCTGACCCGAAAGGCGCGGGTTCGATCCCGGCCCGCGGCGGTCGAGTTTTGATGGAGGCGAAATTCTGGAGGCCCGTGTACAGTGCGATGTCTGAGCACGTTAAAGAACCCCAGTTGGCCGAAATTTCCGGAGCCCTTCACTACGGCATCCCTCATAGCCTGAGTCGCTTTGGGACGTAAACCCCTGTAAACCAAACCTTATGCTTGCGAATGAGCACGATTTTTGTGAGCGCTGTAGGAGTGCTGTGGGCATAATTGAACCACTTGGGCCACGTCGTTTTCGGCAGCTGCCACGGCGATAGCAAGATCTGTCGTGTGGTGCTTTGGTCTGCGCCTGGCGCCTTTCAGAAATTCTTAAGCTGTATCGGTGTCTTTGTAAGGCTAGTTGTCGCAGGTGCTACAGGAATGTGCTCAACCAGGGAAAGTCATGAGAGGGCAGGAACATTAATCGCTTCGGGCTGCAAGAGCCATCACGTTGTGAAGTAAGTATCCGGAACTGTCACGTAAAGCGGTTAATGCAGTAGTGAAGAGCACACTCTCAGATGTAGTTAATGCACGTGACCCAACGAAAGGCAGCGATAATCTCAGTGCATTTTAAGGTTAAAGTTGCATCATAGAAGTATCCCACCGTTGGCGCCATCGTCATGACCGTAGAATGTTTTAAGTGAAAACTTTCCTGGTCACTTGCCGGTCGTTGATATTGTGTTATTTCTGGCCTTGTAATGCAGTCTACGCCAAATGGGGTCATTTTTTCTGTAACACAATATTACATTGCGTCACCACTCTCGGACCAATCAATCACCTTCTCGTGGTCGAAAGGTGCCTATTTACGATATTTAGAAAACCGGTCGGCGTCCAGGTGCAGTCTTTCAAACGAAACATGTTATTTACGAGAACCATATGGCCAGGTCATTAGGCCATAGCTGGGCTAGGCATAGTTGAGCCAACTAGAGACACCTGGTTTTCTGGATGCAACAGTATCGAAGCCTGGTGTTTAACTCATACGCGGTGTATTCTGTACGGCATGTCCAAAGCTGTGGTAGTTGTCGGCTTGATAATTAGCTAAAAAAGATTCTTCTCCATCAATAAAATACGAGCATTCACAGCTGCATTGCAACTGACGAGACATAATAAGAAGGACACAAAACAGCTGTATGTTGTGTCCTCCCTACTGTGTCGTCACTTGCGCTTTATTTATGGAATACAGGCCACCAACTTGCCGAACAAGTTTCCTCTGAAATGAGCAGCTGTCATGTGAAAACTGCACCCAGCCTGTGAACGCAAAAGTTTCTCGGAGTGCCAAGAAACCGTTGTGAAGTGCCCCGCGCTCACGCACAACGGAAGTGAAACTGACAAAATAATCAGGACCGTATTTGGAATCTGGCAGTGATAATCGATCATGCATAATTCAAGCACGCTGTTTACAGCAACGTCAACATGCATACCAGGATGTCAGCCTTAGTTTTGTTTAGCACGCAGCGTTTCTGTTGTTTTTTTTCCAGCGACTGGCGCAGTCGTCATTTTTTTTTTCAGAACGCTCTTCTGAGAGTAGTTGTGTTCTGTGCCTACAGCTGGCACATTCTTTTTACTCAAATGTTTTAGCCCGAGTTTGCACGCCGAGAACTTGAGCAGTTGAGTGAAATACTTTAATACATGACACATGTTCGGGCAATGCGGAAATGGTGTCCTGGTGGATTGAGCCGGAAAAAATTTAGGAGGGCGCAGGGGCAGCTTTAGGGTGTGCGACAAGGGAGATGTGTCGAGCTAGGTAGGAACAGCAAATAGGTTGAAGGTCTGGTGGAGCGCCCCAGCTTTCCCACAGAAAATATATTTGGGCAGGGAAGGAGGCGTAAGAGGATGTTTTTTGGATGCGAGAGCAACCCCAGTTGGTGTGTGTAGTTATACCTCAGTCGATTTACTTACTAGAGCGCAACCTTACGGTTACAAAGGAAAACACCCAGACATCTGAAAATAGTTGCATTTGAAAAAAAAAAAAACTGGCTGCTCTGAACTTCTTCAGACAATGCCTTCATAGGTACGTAAGAATCCGAGAAAGCAAAAGAGCTTTCGCTTGTGCCGTATGGTCGCTAAGGCGTGATTCCTTTCATTATTGAAATCTTTTTCACACAGGGGAGTTCCTGAAAGCACATTATTGTTTCTGTATACTTTGCTCTGTTTAAGTCAGCAACAATCATGCCTGTGAGCTCTAAGAAACCCGAGATTTTGAACGTATGCGTGAAGGCGAACAATGTCACAACGGGGACAAGTGAGTGCAAAGCAAATACCAGTGTGGTTCCGGAGTGGGAATTATACTAGGGAAAACACAGCATTCGTTAAAGTGAGCCGTAGGAGAAGAAGCAGCGAATAATAAAAAAAATATGACACAGTAGAATATAATGTAGGTCAGAAGCTCAGCTTCTGCTCGTAGAGCCAGGTTTCCCGTCCGCGGAAAAATTCGGGCGGGAAAGCACTCATACGTTTGAACTCGCGATAGCAGGTCTAGTAAGGAGCACGTTGTCTTTTTTTTTACCTTGTTTTTCTATCGCCTTTTGGCTGCCGGGACTCCCCTCCGGAACCAAAGAACCGACGCATGCCTGGAAATTGGCTCCCGGCGATGAGACGACCCGCTACAGTGGTGCACAAAGATTGTTCTTTTTTTATTTGCTTTTTAATATTTCTACGAACATAGTAGCTTCCACCCGCGCTCAGTAGGACCGTTTCAATGTAGCCACTTTCGCAGCGCGAGCGCGACGCGTTCCGCGGAATATTTTTTCCCACGCGCGTTTCCTCCGCTCGACGGAAAAAACGCGCGCGTTGGCGCCCGGCGGCTCGGAACGGCCACCGGCGGCAGCCGCGTTGTCCGGGCCGGCCCGGACGCTGCGAACCGGGAAGTGCGGCAAAAAAAAAAGGAGAGAATGAAAGTGATTTGCCGGATAAGGAAGCAGGCGTTTCGGCGGCGGCGGAGGCGCCGCCGCGATGAGGCACAAAAGCAGCAAAAGGAAGAACTAGGCCTCGGCCCTTGATCTCGGCGCTCCACTGGCCCGGGGCGCCCGAGAGCCGGCGGGGAAGGGCCTGCTTCGGCGTACTATACGCATGCATGGCGTCGCCGCGCCGCGCTCTTCTAGTGTTGTTCGCGGTGGCGGCGCCACCGTTGCACTTGTTTTCAAAATCTCCGCCGATCTGCGTATTTAAAAACTTTTGCAGCCCGCTAAATGCTCCGTTTCGGTCCATGCAGTGCAAACGCGAAGGCGGTTGGTGCAATTTAAAGCAAGTTCGTAAGCGTTGATAAAGCATGTCGTCACGAGGAACTGCTTGAAACCTGTATTAAACGGCTCCTGATCAGAGTCCTACTGAAGACTTGCGTACTAGAGCTGTAACTTAGGTTCATGTTTTGAAGCGAAAGCTTCACTACCGCGGGTCCTCGGGCTTCAATCGCGAACCGTGAAAGTTTGACCTTCAGCTGTGTTTGCGGTCAAAGCATGAGAAAGAGAAAAAGGAATTGAATCAATATCCATGACCGGAAGTCGAACCCGCGGCTACGTGAACAGACCTCCTTTAAGGGCCGCTCAGCGAAACCCCAAGTCTATCGCCGCAACCAACACGCCCCGTGTTAAAATTCCCCCACACTCTCACGCTGTGCAGTGGACAGCGTCGTGTTCATCAACTTCCATCTGCTCCGTCCGGCGGCACTGTCTGCTCACCGTCGTCTTCCACGTAGCACAAATCCGTGCTTTCGCTCCGATTCGAATGCAGTTAGCGTTCCCTGTAGTTTTTTTTATGGTTTATGGGGTTTAACGTCCCAAAGCGACTGATGCTGTGAGGGACGCCGTAGTGAAGGGTTCCGGAAATTTCGACCGCCAGGGGTTCTTTAATGCACTTACACCGCACAGTACACAAGGGCCTTTAGGATTTCGCCTCCATCGAAATTCGACGGCCGCGGCCGGGATAGAACCCGCGTCTTTCGAGTCAGCAGCCGAGCGCTTAACCACTGAGCTGCTGCGGCAGCTTGTCACTTAATGAGTTGACCTCAAGCACATATGGTATCGGAGGCCGAAGAAAATGCTGTGATGCGAGTGGCTGCCACTTGTGTTCGAATATGGAGTTCTCACTGACTTGCGGGACTCCTTCGGCAATATATACTTCGACGAGAAAGCGTCGAAGATAAGATTACCTGATGGTTAATAGAATGTCTGGTAGGTTGTCACTGGAACAAGATTGATAAACTTCATACGCAATCGCGGTCAGACTGCGGTGCGCAAAGCTACATTCTACACTGCTGCTGTATTTCAATCGCTTCGGAAGATTCAGCACAATGGCAAGATATTCAGGAAGCGGGAAGAGCACTACATAAGCGCAAGAATAGAGGTTGCATGCGAGAGCAGTTTCAGTGTTCACTGTCCACTTTCTCTGTCCGTTCAACCTGTTCTTCGCGTATATGTTTTTCGCGCTCTACAATTCACGTAAATTCTTGCCACGGACTCGAGCCGTAGATCTGCAGCTGAAACGGGATCCCACTTCGGAATGTGTCCGTATTTCAACATCTGGATTCAATTTTCGGAGAGAGTGAAAGATGTTATAGTACGTCCCACATCCGAGTTGTCATAAAGTGGTCTTATCATGAGTAAAAAGAACATTGGGTGGATGTAGTGGCAGCCGTAAGGTACCGTTACTTTGTGGTCTGCGCTTTCTGCTACTGTGATCACTCAAATGTACTATAGGCGGGAAGCCTTGAGTGTAATGCCGCAGGCCTTATGCCCAAGGACCCTACACAGTGGTCATCGGTAATTCAACATAGACTCGAATAGGCAGTGGTTCGTATGCAGAGTAAAGAATTAAGAAAATATATGTGGATAACCTATAGATTCTTGTTTGTTTTGGCTAAATGTAAAAGGAGGTTAACACGTGTAATCGGGGATGTATGCGACGATGTATGACTTTGCAAGATACTGTGCCAACCACATGCATAAGAAATAGTCTGTATATATGTGCTAAAGACTCTGAAGATTCATAAAGACAATTGCTCATGCAGCGCTGTATTGCCATGCACGACTCGGATCTGGACACCAGACGGTGACAGCAGGAGTTGACTTTTGGCTTTTATGGGTGATTGTGTTTATAGCAGTGTAGATCGGACAGGACAGAGGTATGTACCTTATTTGTGGATCTTAGTTAACGTTTAAGTGTCGCTAAGGTGGAAGAAACTAGTCGGTCGCATCCGCAAGGTTAACCCCACCTGTAGCGTGCAACAACCACAACCTGTCGACGTCTCTCCTCATGGCATGATTCATTACAGCTCTGTTTGAACAACAACAGAGGAAGTCATGTCCGAGAAAATTTGTGCCAAACATCTTTAAGCGCAACAGCGAAGAACCTCGACAGTAGAGCACTGTAGTGGTCTCCGGATTAAATGCTTGTACTGCATTCTCCGAAAGGAGTGTAAAGCAGGATAGGAGTGGCCCAAATATGCTGAAACAGAAATACTCGCCGGGGATGTCCTAGATTCACTCACCGCGGGAATGAAGAATGAATGAATGAATAAAAACGTTTATTGAGTCGAGCGAAGCCTTATCTGACGATTGGGTAGAGCCCCTGGTCCAGGGCCCACACGGACGCTGCATCAGCTCTCGCTCGGTCCACCAGGCGTCGCTTGTCTTCTAAGTTTGAGCTGGACACAGCCTCCTCTTACTACTCCTGTGATGGCTTTTGTACACTGAGGACGGCCGTGTTGCATTGGCAGCCCCTCGAGGTGTGACAAAACGTGGCTACCTCCATGTAGAGCGGACAGCCGCCCTATAATGAAGTTTTTTTTTTTCCAAATAAAATCAAACCTTTATGGAGTCAAAAAAAAAAATGGAGGCGACTTATACGCTCTGCCTTTAAGGGTGTGACGCGATAGCGTTAATAGGTCCCGTCAGCGGCTCCTCTTACCAACGCGGACACGGACATTAGTTCTATATCACGTGAGAGACCACACAAACATACATGTAAAGCTCCGCTTTAACCAAGCGTTACGAACGCTACTGCGTGGCCAATAGAAGTAGCGTGTCTACCTCGCTACCCGATGTCAGGAGTTCGATTCCCAAATAATTGCCCAACTTTCTTTCAGCGCAATTGAATTATTTTTCTTACATGTCCTAATAACGTTTTAGTGATGTTGCGACCTTCTAATCACCAATTTTCTAATGTTTTTATCACTTCTCATTCCACTGCTCCAAGTGTGACGTCACGACCCTCCCGACCAATCCGGATTTTCCGCACGCACGGCGATCATGTCTACGCCGGGTTTATCGCTGAATGAGACTGTGAACGCTGTCGCGTTAATCATATAGCTCACTGAGAGACTTTAAAAAAAACATAGACATGCCTGACTAGTGCCAGCCACCTTCCCTCTGCCTCTTTGGCGCAAAACTCGGCATAATAATGCGCATCTTTGAAAGTCAATACAGAATCTAATAGGCGGGTTCAGATGGAAAAAGCATACACCAGACATTGCAATTAAAAAACACACACCTTGAAAAAGAAAAAAAGAAGTCACAACATAAAGCATTAGGCGTTGCAAAGAAGCGACGTATTCAGAAGAGAAGACCTCTGTGACTATCAAAGCCATATCACTTGACGTAATAGGACCCAAAGAAAAAGCGATAGATAAGCTTTGTAGAAAACCAAACGTAAAACATATGCATCTAAAGCTATGTGATCCACCCTTCGTTCGCAATGCACAAGCTCACAAAGTTTTGCCATACTTGTTCAGTCCGCGACTTCGTATGCCTGGGCTAGGTTCATCTATTTATCGGACCGAACTGAAGTTCTCCTTTGGTGCAACTTCAGACCCACAGACATCACAATTCACGCAAAACAGATGTTCATCGGTAGTAACTCACTGAATCAGAGCTTAGAATCAAAGTTACTACTGTGTTGCAGGGTCACCTTCCCTGCAGTCTCAATCTCAGCTACAGCAGCACTTCCGAACCACTGGAGCGACACAGAAGGAACCGCGAGCAGCACCAGCAATGCTTCAAACCCGATCTCCGATCTGGCGCACGCTAAATGAACGAGCTGAGGCTTCGAAGGCGCGAAGAAGACCCTGCAACGCCCCGGTGGAGTTAAGCCGGATAATTCAACCGCTTAGTGCCGGTGACGGAACACCAGAATATAACCTCAGCCCTTGAGTCGTATGTCAACCGCGGAAGGGCTCAACGCCAACGTAACATTTGTCTCACAATTGGCTGGCAGTGAAGAGTAAGCCATAGACGTCATTAAAAGGGGCCGAGTGTCAAAAGCATCTTGGAAATGACATCACTTCAACAATCGTGTGAACCTGATGTGCATTAGGTAAAACTGGCAGCGTACTAACACGTCAAGAGTTTTTAGCTTCCGCCTCCCAGTTTTCTGGCTCCAGCCTTTGCTTCGGTTTCAGTGTGGGCACGCTATTGGGAATCAGGCTGCGCGTCGATAAGCTAGTGACCATAGCGTGGTAGTCTGCATTGATTGTACTTCATTACACTCGCTGTGATGTTCATGTTTATTTCGGCCGGAAAGTTCACAACCAGTTCACAGCGACAAAAATTGGTCTCTATGCGCGCCAGCATATTCCTTCCGTCATTTAAACCAACAAAATTTCATATTAACAAACCGGAATGCAAGACTAGGGCGCAGTGAGCTTTAAAACAGATCACTGAAAGTTTTCTTAATATGTCCCGAAGGTTGGACTGAAATCGGCAAAATAAATTACTTCTACGGCGTTCACTTGTATTGTTACGTTCATTTTAATATACACACTTCCAACGCTCATTCGCAACTACGAAAAGAGGACAGGACAATGCATTCAGACTGAGGAATGACCTAAGCGACTCTTTTCTTTTTTTCGGCTGGAGGCTTCCGCGGCGATTTTAACACTCGCAACGCAGACACAGCAGCGTGTGCGCGTAACCGCAGCCAAATTGAGCACGATCGTGCCACCGGGCCACGGCCGCGCTCAACTAATGCCTCCGCGGCGAAAGCGGGGTCCGCCGGGAGGTCGAATCGGTTGCACGGGGGCGAGGCGATTGCCGGGTCACTGCCGGGGCCGCGCCATTGAGGCCGGGGCGGTTGCACTTCCTCCTCCTCTCCACCTCCGCTAAGCCCTCTTCCTGGACTCAACGAGGCTGCGCGAAGATCCCGCGTTCGCTTTTCCTGCGGCACGTCAGCAGAAGGCCCCCGTTGGGTCAGCCGCTCCTTCCATCTCGGCGGGCGTTCTTTATTCGGGGTTCATTTTTATTCACGCTCGAGGAAAAAGGCGCGCCCTGCACGTCCTCTTGCAACCCTTTCCCAGCTGTACACCGGTGATGGTCCACTTAAGGGAGGCCCCTTTCTGCTCGTTAAGACGTTGGACACGCAACCCAACACTGCTGCCCGGCAATTGCGCAGCGCGTCGGCAAGCATTCGCAGGCAGAGGCTCGTTAGCGTGGCAGCGCGCAGCACGTCAATCGTGACTGAAACATTGCGCGCTGTTTTCGAGACCCTGATGGCCCTCTTTGGATCGATCAGCAGGGTCCGAGACCTTTCTGTACTGCTGCTAGGACGATGAAAAAAAAAGACGGAAATAAAGAGCAAGAAGAAGACCTGGTTGTGATGAAAGTATGATACGAGTGTAAATACAAGCGTAGTAATGACGCCGAGTGACTGACCAAGCTCTTGCAGCGGCAGTGAACTCATGTGAAACCGGCAATCTATTGTTGAAGCGAAATGGCGCTTCAAACAGGTTTCGGTTACGCCTGTGGCTTGTGTTCTAATGGTGATGGATGGAACTAAGTGATGCGAACCTCTCTTGAAAAAATATAAACGCAAAACTGGTCGTGTCAGACAGAAGAGCCGATGCGTCCCCTTTCTTAGGATCAAGATGCCCGCAGCGCACATGAGTCAGGGTGTCAGTGGATTGAATCCGCCGCAGATCACTATGCCCCCTGACCTTCTCTAGGCTAAACGTGAGTGAAGTTAAGGTATAACACCTCTATGTGTTCACTTCTGCCTACATTCGTGCCCATTGTTGCAAGACGAAGGGACCTGGGTTTTCAGAAAGTCCTGAACCGAGACATTTTAATACGACACGGGGAAAATGTCTTAGGGATGTTGGCGGCTAGCTTAGCTTGCTGGGCAGGTGAGTAAGAGAGAGAGAAAGACAAACGGAAAAGCAGGGAGGTTAACTAGGCAGCGCCCGGTATGCTGCCCTACACGTGGGAAGGGGAACGGAGGGAGACGTAGAAAGGGGAGAGAACAAAGGGAGATGATCACTTCTTCACATGTCCGTTGGCCATCACTTGCAGGGTACACAGGGCACACACCGATAGTTCACAACCTTGCACTCAGTCCTGAGTCCTTCAAGAACTTGAAAAGTGCCTTCAAAGCTGTCCTCTGCAATGAAGGCTTGCTCCAAGGACCCAGAATTTCGGCTTCAGTAAGGGGCCGAGGATCTAAACGGCGGAGTGTTGCAGCCAGGAGTGCACGCTCACGCTGAAACCGAGGGCAGTTACAAAGAAGGTGTTCTATAGTCTCGTCGCACCCACAGATCTCACACGCAGGAGAGTCTGCCATTGCGATTAAGTGGGAGTAGGCATTTGTGAACGCCACTCCCAGCCACAGGCGACACAACAGCGTAGCATCGCAGCGGGAGAGGCCGGACGGAGGACTGAGTCGGAGTAAGGGGTCTAGGTGGTGCAGACGGCATGTGGAGTTGCTAGTAGAAGACCATGACGCTAAAAGCTCTCTTCGGCCAAGCATTCGCAGATGTCTTGCTGCGTCGGCTCTTGTCAACGGTATCTGGACAATGTTGGCACCGCCGTGTGCAGTAAGAGAATTTCAATGCTTCAAATGAGCTTGAATAACGATGTATTTCTGTGAAACTCCTGATAACGGTTTAAATGGCGTGCTTTTTTTCTGGACAATTACAGGTTTTCCCGTAGACGTCTTCTAATAGGCGCAGATATTGCCCATCGGAAGGACATACAACAAACGTTCCCGCATGGCTCTCCGAACATATAGAGTGCACACAGCACGCGTTACAAATT
This sequence comes from Amblyomma americanum, assembly GCA_030143305.2. Lineage (NCBI taxonomy): Eukaryota > Metazoa > Arthropoda > Arachnida > Ixodida > Ixodidae > Amblyomma > Amblyomma americanum. Next base: position 39,681 of record JARKHS020014172.1, on the reverse strand, counting down.
TCTAATCAAGACTCACTGCAATGTATTTCAAGGGATCGTTAAAAAATAAAGGAGCACAGAGAATTTAAGCACACCCAGCTGATGACATTTGTGCAGTTTGAAGGAAAATGATGATGATGAATTTTTTATGGCGCAAGGGAATCTGCGGCCAACGAGCGCCATGACACAAGGTTTTTTCTTATACTCGAGGTGCGGTAAAAGAACCATTTCCCAAGCATTTCACCCTAAAGAAGCCCGGCACCAGACAGGCGAAAGTTTGTACACTTTGTACCACAGGTGGGTACCCGGTGGCACTAGGGATCGAACACCGCACCTACCGCATGCGAGGGGGATGTTCAAACGACTTGGCCACCGCTGCGGTAAATAGGTAAATAAGGAAGACAGTTACATTTGCGCGTCAAAATTTTCCGACAAAACCTTTTAGCTTACAGTGAGCGTAGAGCGCTATACTGTGGTAAACGTATGCCACCAGGCCTGATGGTGGCGCGAGCAGTACCATTTTGTGGTAGCGGTATATTATAAAACATTTTAATGAAATAAGCTGCCGATTCTGTTTGTGCACCAGCTGCTCTCAACCGCTGAGAATGGGCGTAAAATGAAAACTTCGGGAGCTGCGCCAGCATATAATAGTTAGCAAACAGCAGGCTATTTACGATAAGATTTAAGACCTGCTATAGAAGGCGTTTCACCTAAAACTTTAAGAAATTTTAAAAATGGGCTTTTTGAGCTCGAAAGCGCTTTTCCGTCATAGCATTGTCAGTGGTGTAGTACATCAGAATACAGCTAAGGTGCTAACTAGCTGGCTGGTTAACTAATATTGAAAACGCCGTTACCCTTCCCTCTGTGGACCAAAAAAGTTTAGCTATTTTGACGAGTTACGTGCACTGGAGAGGTTGCTCTGCATGCAAGCTTCTCGAAAGCGCATGTACTTTGACACAATGTAGTCAAAATTTGTTGGGCCACAGCGCCGAGGGTAACCGCGTTTTCGGAATTCTAAAAGCTGATGTGTATATTGCTTCCGAAAGGGTACACACCTCCCAATAATTAAAGAGCGTAACAGTAATAGCTAAAATGCTAACTATTCGATATTAGTTAACTAACCACCTAATTAGAGCACCTTAGCTGTATTCTGATGTACTATACTGCTCACAATCCTTTGCCGAAAAAAGTGCTCTCCTAACTGAAAAGTGTATTTTTTTTAAATTGTGTAGTCTCATGTGAAACATTCTGTATATTAGAACATATAATAAGCAGCACATGTTTTCTGCCCAGTACAGTAGAATTTACCTCTTCCGTCACTGGGTGTCTGTCATCAGTCGTAATGCGAAAGGCAGTGGTTACAAAGCTGTAACAAGCCTAATTTGTTGAGTTTTCTCAGCGCTCTGGGATGACTACATTTCTGTTGGGAGATTTTTCGAACAAGACAAATTTCGAAGGAGTCCAGGTTAAGAGGTGTACATCAACTGGATCTAATTCTTGCTAACAAAAACAAGTACTGCATTCTCAATGTCCGCAGGGAGCAGAAGACGAATATTTCGGCGCTTGCTACGGAAACCAAATATGTCGTACAGTCGGGGACGAAAGTCTGTGGACCACGTGTTCCTCAAACGAAGCCGTTACCTCCGCTATTATTCGGCGGCTCGAGACCCAACTTGTGGAGGTGAAATTCGAAATTTTATTCTTTCAGCTCCACAAGCGTGGTCTCCAGCTGGCGGTTTAATAACAGAGCTGTGGTCTTTCTTTACGGAACGCGTGGTCCAGAGAATTTTCTCTCCGACTTTACGTTTATGGCCATCCCGCAAGAATCCTCGGTGTATAATAACGATGTCTGCTGATTACCGCATGCCTATAGAGCAAATACTAGCGGGAGACCTCTGAGTGACAAAGTTTTGGGACGCGGAGAAAAAAAAAAACTAACAAATATTTTAACCTGTTTTCTGCATCTTTTCGGAGCTGCAGATTCAGACATGTCAGGGAATTTTTTTCATGACGTTGTTTACTTCTTCATTTTTTCCGTCCAGCCCTCCCAGCCAGTCACACTAGGCCCCACGCGGTGGTTTCCATCGGAACCCAATAAGACGCCGTTCGGCCATCCTCTCTCTAACGCTAGACAAATCGGGTATGCAGCCATAAAACGTGCTCTTGCCGAAGCAGCCACCATGCATGACTCTCCTTCAAAGCGGATTTAAACAAGCCGCTTTTCCGTGCTCGGTTTTACACGCTTCCCGGAGCGTCAAAGCGTGTCAAGCCTCGCTTTCCCCCAGTCAACAAAAGCAGCTTCGAGGCTGCACACGTCTCTGGCTGATATACGCGGCCTTTCTACGCTTGACTGGTCTCCACTGCTTGTCCTGAGGGGTGTCTTTGCACGACCGCTGTTGTGGGGCTGTAAGATCGGACTAGTCGTTTTTATCCTGTTCAACGTGTTTCTCTGCTGTTTGCGGATAGAGGAGGAAAGGAAAATCGTATAGGAGCATTTCATGGCCCGAAAAAGACCGCAGCGGTAGTGACCGCCGCTCTGAATAGTGCGCTGGAGATCGATTCTGCACGCAGTATTGAAAGCCGTGACGGAACGCCGTTGGCTTGCGGGTTTTCCTCGGCAAGGAAACTTTTGGGTGAATACATCGGATACACTTGGTGCAAGGAGGCATAACAAGCTATACAATGAAAGGCTCACGAGTACCATATCTTGTGATAAAAATATGTACACTGGCGTGTCTTCGGCAATGTGATTTGAGCCTTAAGAATATTTATCAGTGACGGAGATGTCTGTCTCCATCAGTGTCTCAGTGTTTGCCACTGGTCACAATAAGGTTAGATCGTTGTGCGAGATCTAAGAAGAGAGACCTCATGGTGCCGCCAACGTGTCATCTGTGAGGAGGAAGCCAGTTGTAAAAAAGTAGTGCCGAAAGGAAATTGATGATAAAAATTAAAAAGCTGAAATGAGTAGGATAAATAGGAATTGAAAGAATAGCATATGCCACCAGCAGCAGCACCTCCAAGCAAAAGGGACTGGCCGGCAGTCGGGGCTTTTATAGAAGTCATCTTTATTCGTTTGCTCTTTTTTTGTTTTTGCCTAGTTATTCACGTTGAATAGAAAGGTTGTTGAGTCGCCGTCAAGAAGTGGATTGCTTGTTCTGAGGATGCAGTGAATAGTATGCCTGAAATAAGGGAGCAGTTGTGGGTCTTGATGAAGGATGGCGACTCTTCGGATGCTACACTATGATGATTGTCTCTTGTTGTTGACGGTAATGTGGCTGGTTAGCCGTATAGAACAATGTTTCTGAGATAGTTCTCCTGCCGGTATTAGCAAAATGAAAACATAATGGCTAGCTTAGCCAAAAGATGAGATGTTGGAATTCTGTGCTTGTGACAGTCGGATACTTATAATAATAAAATTTGACTTTCAGTAGCTGGATAGCCCTAAGTTAAGGCATTGCACTTTCTGCCTATCGATGTTTTCCGATGTATTAAAGGTATGTTCTGGTTTCCAGCATATGTTCGATTGTGTTGACTATATGTTGAGAATTATAGTTTCTGCCACCATTTTGCCCTCGTAAAAGCATGCTTGCCTTTCGGCCACAGGAGTGAATTCGGGGCGCAAAGCAGGCATGCTGCAATCGAATGAGCTATTGAACTATGCGAATTTTTTTTAACAATTTCTTCGGTCATTTGGATTGTGTACTAATTCTTGATTATATCGGGCTCTTTGCTATCTGTGTTGTGTCCGAGCTTTCTTGTTATTTCTGCACTTCGGTTTCTTGTCAGGATGCATGTTTTTAAGAGGAACAACGGTATGGATAAAATGGGAAGCGTCCATGTCCAAAGCCGGCGACGTAAAATAGTTGGTCGGGAAATGGCTGGCACATGTGTTACGTTTTTAACCCATTTTAAAGGTTACATATCTTTATCACCTGTATGTCATATTTTATTCTATTTTTCTATGAATTTTGTTCTCTGTTCCTGCTGGACAAATTGTATTCCGATTGGGATATATAGTTCTGCGCCTCTCTCGCTACTTCCTTAGGAAGTTGATCACCTTTCTCATTCCCTGGAATACCAGTGTAGCCCATTCCATATGTTAAAGAAAAATTTATGTTCTTGAACATTTGGGACATTTTGTTTTGTTGATTTAAAATTGGATTATTGTTGAGAACATTCCTTCTGGCCTTAAGTGATGACGGGCTATCCGTTCTGGGAAGTATAACTTGTGTTTTTTTTTCTTGCTTTCGATGAAATCTAAGGCTTTATTTATTGCTGCTATATTCTAGTAGCCCCAGTCGATTATGTTCGGTTACTTCTCCCGTTCAGCTAATTACTCTAGATACTCTGTAGCTGTTCTAACTTTTTCCTTAGTTTCGGAACCATCTCTCTATATATTATATTCTGTCTGGCTTAAGCAAAGGAGATGGAACGGTGTTGTTCTGGCTACCCTGCACTGGCAGAAAGGAATTATGGGATGTAAGAGGGAAGGGGTGAGGAGCACAATCGTAATCTACGACATAAGCTTCACGCCCTCAGGCAAAGAACCAATGCTTTGTAGGTCTTGGGGGACGTCGATTGCTGTGGTCACAGTCCGAGGATCTTACCCTCCGTCAGAGAGCGAGGATTGAGCCGGGCGAAGGCACTGCACAGTGTATGTCTTTCGGTGCGAAAAACAGGGAATTCGCACAGCTGATATTCGATTGTCTCCCGATAGCCACATGTGTAGAGAAGCAAGGCTGTCGGTCACGTCAATGGGGAATGGGCATTGCCTTGAAAAAACAAAACAAACACCGAGCCATAGACCGCTCAGCATGTTTCTTCGCATCGCGGTACGTTAGCAAGAAGACGAACGCGTAGTCCAGGGTCCAATTGAAGGGGGAGACCCTTCAATTTTTTATTCTACCACATATTACAGAGGTACGCTTTCACTGGGTCTCTGGGCACTGTGGCATTGCTTTTAATGAGAGGGTTGATTTTTTTACCAAAGCCCGTCCTTGGTGCACCTGTTGCCCCAAATACTGTCTACTTGACTATAGCACGCTTTCAACAATTCCACCGTCTCCCCTACTTGAGCCATGAGCCTGTCCTTGCTGCAGCTTATTTTCAACACTTAGAATTTCCTTGGAGGGGGAGGGGGGTGCAGTTGAAGAGAATGTGATGTGTCCATGATCCACTTGCGCTGCAGAATCCCGCGACTAAATCTTCGTTTACGTCCATCGGGGTTATCTGTGTCCAACCTTTGTGAGTCTTGTGGCGAAATTGAGTCCACAGATCACTTCTTCCTTATTTGCCGACGGTTCCCGTCTCCTCGTAGAACATTCTTGGAGATCCCCCTCTCTCTACTGGGTCTTCCGCTATATATTTCGATTCTCCTTTCCTTCGGGACAAGCACCAAGGCATATGCCTTGAAATGTTTTTAAGAGATGATCAAAATCGAAGGGTTTCCTTGCTCGTTTCCATCAATATCGTTCTATATACTAAGACGGTAAAGATAAATTGCGAAGCGTCCATGTACTATAATAGCCTAGGACGAAAGATGGTCAGTTGGACAATGGTTTGGTATGTGGCTTGCTTTTTTAGCTCACTGGAAAGCATTGGATTCTTTGCCATATTTCTGCCAAACCTTATTCAGTTTTTCTTTGATTTTTGTCTTCTGTTGCTGTGTGATAAATTGACTTGAGAAGGGCCTGTTTTTAACGTTCGCCAACACTGGTATTATAATGCCGCAAAAAAGCTGCTCTTTTCCCAAGAGCCTCATTGTAAAAATTATTGATCCCAGTTTTTCCAGTTAAATGCTTGGTTCTGTTTTGTGGCCATGCATAATTCGTATTCTTGTCGTGTATTTAAAGTATTGGTGGAATGTCTGCCAATAAGTCAAGTGTAATATTTTATTTCTTTTAGCCTTTAATAATGAGAGCTAGTGGAAGTATATGTTATTTTCTACACCTCTAGTATAAATTTTCTTTACTGACCACTTTTATGGCTTTTATTGGTTCTTTTAAATCTATTTAAGAAAAGCTGAGGAATCTGAGGCCGCCTAGAGTGGAATGCAAAAGCATTAGATTGCACATTTGTCAGAGCTACGGTTGCAACTTATGTTTGTTTGCGGGAGTTTCTTTGCAATTGTCCGTCTATCAACCTCCATACTCGGACTGTTATCTGCAGTAGCAGGTATCCGTAATGCTGTGGAGGTGCAGACATTTACATATATCACTTTTTTCTGATTTTCGATTTCGGTTCTCTAGAGTTTTGGTTGCTGTATAGAAACTGCCTTGCTCACAACCAAGTTAGCCGGTTCTGATGACATCACAAGGTCACTTGACCTCTCTCGAGCGGTCAGTAATTTAACTGCCGCCTGCCGTGGTGGGCAGGTTGCTCACAATTCGGTGGCCAACCTGCCACCTGTTGCAACGATGTGACACAGTCACGTGATTTCTCTCGACAAATCAGGGTGGCCCATCAGGGCCGGTTGTGATTGTGTCACAACTTTGCGCGTGACCTCTCTCGACCAGCCAGAGAATATCTTCACAGTGAAAATAGGCGGGGTTTTGGTGTGGCAACTTTAATGCTATCGTATTTATTAATAATATGACAGTACTAATGGATCTTAGGTTGGGCACAACTGTCATTTTTGGTTCAAAATGGCTGCAAGTCTATATACTCCGGAAGTGTATTTCAGTTTGCTATTCTCCGCTGTGATGCTCTGTTGGTGGCTTCCATACTGCTTGCCCACACGAGTGAAAACTCATTTTTATGGGTTTAATTGTAGTCCTGTTCTATGTCCTTATTGAGCGGTCGAGTTTAGTGGCTCATATGCTATTGCTTCGAAAACTATTCTAAACCAAATTTGGTTATTATTACGAGATAGACTCCCAAGGCCTGCATGTAGGTATTTCTTGGGAGTTTCAAGGAATATATGTCGGCCATCATTATATTGCAGAGAAGTTTGCTTAATGAAGACCTTGGTGGGGAACCTGTTTATATAATCCTGTTAATTTAGGTTCTTGATATTTCAAAAATTATTTGCCTATTGCTTTCTCTTATTAGATTTCTGTGGCATCTGGTTCTTTGTAATCTGTCTATTACAATATTGTCTTGTACTGATATGAATGCCATTTTTATATCTAGAAAAGTTACATCTCCTTGTTTAGCCTGAGTAATTGATTTCTTTCTTTCATTTGGTACGGGTTTTTTCATGTATTATGCTTAAAACCATACTGGGGTTCTGAAAAGCTTTTTGTTTTAAAGGAAATAGTGTATTGTCTTTGTGATGAGTTTTCTAATATCTTTCCCAAGATAGAATGTATTGCTGTATTTATCGATACCAACTTTCTTAGTAAACTCTGCTCATGAAATCGTTAAAGGGCAACTGCATAAGTTTTAGAAAACGACGAGGTTGAAGGGGTCGATTGTGTGAAACTTGAAGGTAAAACATGCGAAGTCATTTTAAGCTGGCATTTGAAATGGCAACGTAATCACCGATTAAAGTCGCGACGGTCTTGAAGCTTCCCCGCAGCGCACTGCGCCGAGTGGGGGCCGCATGAAGACGTCACCGAATGGTCGGCACATTTCCAGTGCATAAATGCTTGCTTTGAAGGATAAAAACAAACGCCACTGAAGCCATAGCCCGCCGAGCATTGTTTGGCAGCATCCAACGAGGCATAGCAGGGTGTTATTGACGACAGCGGTAATGTAAAATGTTACCTTCCTTGACTTCACACTGAGCTTCCCCATACATCTATGATTCTTTGGGCAAAAGCCTAAATTTCAATCGTCGGTTACGTCACTATTTTAAATGCCAGCTCGAAAATCACTTGGCATGCTTTACCTACAGGCTCTATAGATTCGAATCCTAGAATATCACGAAATTCCCCAAAAGTGGTGCGGTTGCCCTTTAATATATTTCTCCCACTTTGGGGAACTATCACGCCCTAAGGCACAAGTTACACATACGTAAAAAGAAGGATTATGAGTGTTGAACAATATGAATATGGTGTTCATATTGCCAGGTGTGGGTGTTATGTCCGTCCTTAAGTTTTACTGCCAAAGTAGCGCTACTGTTGCTCCCCCCCCCCCCCCCTTCTCCCTCCCACCCCGTATTGAGAGAAGGGGCGAGGGCAGCCCAAGAGAGAAGGCTCATCCTCCACTCTCCCCGAGCACCGCCACTCCCGACCATCTCGACCCGCAGGCCCCAGCTGCTGGGGTGCAGGAGTGGTGCCGAAGCACCCTCCGAAACACCACCGGTGGGTGTGCCTGCGACAACTTGCCCAGTTCTGCGGAGCGTGGTCACGCGATGGCCGGGATGGGTTCCGTAGAACGGCAAAATCAAATTTAAAGACGGGGTGGGAAACCCAGCTGCCCACAAAAAGCACCAGCCACAATCCACCCCGCCCTCTCAACTAATGGGTTGCCAACCCACCCACCTACTGACACTTTTGCCAACCTATGCCCCCAATCTCTCTCTAGAAAAATACTGTCGCGTGTGTGAAACTCCAGGTTAGAGTAAAATGTCCAATATATAAAAAGTATCGAAGTAATCATCGAGGGTAAATCCATCTGCTTTTGTGGAACTGCTGAATTTGATGTTTGATGATCCCATAATTTCTCTTTTTACTCTCATCAGCTTTCTATAACGTGAAAGAATCGTTGACTGAGTTTGTCCCATCGCTTCCATTTTCTTCTAGTTCTGCAGTGCATTGTTTGTTTTATCATCTTGTGCTGCTTCCCTTTGAGGGCGAGTGTTTCGGAGCATTGCTACAATTTTATGGGCTCATTGCGTAGAAACTATTTAACAGCTACCTAAAAACATTTAAAAACTATTTAGAATCTTCTAGACAGGTCGTTTGCCATCCATTTTGCCTGGTCATTCTTCCTATTATCAGTGGCGTTTTAAGCTTTGAAGGGGCTATATTATACATGAGGACGAAATGATTGTTTGCTGTGTTTGTACTTCTCTTTTTACAGCTTCTGTGATACAAATGAAAATGAAGCATTCATGCCTAGACAGAGTTTACTGAATCAGTGTATCTGAAATTAAGTCTTGCCGCTGGTCGGACAGAATAAAAACTTTGGACTAATGGTTCAAGGAAGCACGCGCTGACTTAATAACGCAGCCAAAAGCCCGTCAGCCGGCCAAAAGGCTATTTCGAAGTTATTTATCTGAGAGCTATGCACTCATCTGCTTTGACAGTCAAGTGCGATGTAGGATACGCTGCAGAACGTTGCTCCCGATTAATGCTTCCTAAACGGGGTTTAGGCTGTTCTGACGATGCCGTTTAACCACTCTGAGCATAAAGTGCATATTCGTCTTATCGGTGCCTTCTCTACTTCAAGTTTGGAGCCGGATCACTAAAATAACCGTTAGAAGACACCTGAAGAAATATTTACGGGCGTTCAGTGTGCGATCAGCGATCTTTGTTTCTTCGCCCTGGGGTCTCTTTTGTAACGCCGGTTTTTTTCGATGTTACCAGAAGCTTGCAAAAGTGACCGGGAGCGTACTCAGAACGTCACTTTTGGGGAAGCAGAGTGAGGTTCTTTTTCACTGCGAGGATGGAGAACGAGGCATAAACTAATGTCATGCCTCCAATCTAATGATTATCTTTTCTTTTAATGTCTTTCTTTTAGTTGATTCGTTTTTCTTTGCTTGTTTTTGTATTGGGTAACGGATAGGGTAACAACGTTAACTGGAGAGATATGGGAGAGGCCTTTGTCCTGCAGAGGGCGTAGTCAGGCTGATGATAACGGTGATGATGTATAGGGGAACAAGAAACACGTTCTTCGAGTTTCTTGCGACTCAGTGTGAACGGCTGCGGGTTTCGGTGGCTGTTTGATTAGTGGTGTCGTTGCCCCGCTGAAGGTACCGCTTGGCTGGGCGCACCCTAGTATACACCCGGGAGCCGAACACACTGTAACGCAGAGGTTACTGCGGTCTGAAATAGCTTTTGGTAACGATTGGGAGAGAAAAACACCCTCCTGGCCCTTCTTATGCTGGATCCTTTACTGGCCGTCATCTGCATTTATTTCGTCTGACATTTCTTTACAATGCATTGCATGTTTAATTTCAGCAATCAGTTCAGTATGTTTTACAACTAGTGAGCTGGAAAGTTAGATAGCGTTAACGTGTGGTGTTTTCCTGAGGCGTTGAGTAATGCCCAGCCTCTCACCTAAAGACTGAGGGGCGAGCGAGCACCGCGCTAGTTTTGCGTTCCATTCGATATTTCCCGCTAGTTCCTTACTAGCGGCATGTTATTTGTTATGACTCGCGAATTTGCTTTAACACTGGTACTCATTTTTGAAAAGGCCGCCGCGGTGGCTCAGTGGTTATGGCGCTCGGCTGCTGACCCGAAAGACGCGGGTTCGATCCCGGCCGCGGCGGTCGAATTTCGATGGAGGCGAAATTCTAGAGGTCCCGTGTACTGTGCGATGTCAGTGCACGTTAAAGAACCCTAGCTGGTCGAAATTTCCGGAGCCCTGAACTACGGCGTCCCTCATAGCCTGAGTCGCTTTGGGACGTTAAGCCCCATTAACCATCAATTTTAAAAGGAGGCTGTGAAATCGGTGCTTCCCAGTACAATCTGAACATGTTCATGACCATTAGCCAATTACCCCAACTCAAGAATTTGATCGTTGCCCTGTCCTCAACGTCGTCACTCCATCGTATGTCAGCGAAACGAGGCTGCATATCGCGTGAAGGGAAGGCGCTGTGTGCACGCGACCTACCTTATCCAACGGAAAGATCATATAACACACAAAGCGTTTCAGTGCTGTCGCTGAATCCTGTTTCGAAAAATACTCATCGCCACCTTTACGCCGTCGGTGAGTCAAGACGTACAGCCGATTGAAGAAAATATTATCTGCTAGCGGAATTCAATGAAATTTGTGCATTCAGTTCATCTGGTTTGAGTAATAAAACTGGAAAAATGTAGGCCTATTTTTGTGTCCTGATTTTGGTACGGCAGATGTTGCATAATACACTGCATATGTCCAACCAAAAACTTCAAATTTAATCCAACGTTTCGAAGCCGACTCGGCTAGGGCAGTAGCTAGCGTCTTTAAGTATGGAGGGGAGGAGGGGGTCAAAAGAATGAAAACTGTGATGCGAAAGGCGTGGGGCAGGGGGAGGAGGAGGGGGGGGGGTAAGGCTGTTAGGCCTGTTGTCGCACTGTAGGGAGGCGGTCAGTGGTGACTCTTTTTTTTTTTTCGTTGAGTTGAACAGCGAAGTCCCTGGGCATATACTGTGGGCAGATTTCCTTTTGCGCGGTGGATGTTGTTCGGGGTGTTTGGATGTGCCAGCATTCCAGAAGGAGCCTTTTGTGGTCCTTTGTTTCGGTTCCGAGGATGCTGGTTTCTTCGAAGTTGATCTATGGTCTGAGTTCTCAGAATGTTCGGCTACAGGATTGCACTCTCCTGCGAAGTTGCGGACGTCGTTGTTATGTTGCCGAATTCTTTGTTTTATGGTGCAACAATGTCTTCAGGCGTAAGCACGTGCAGGGTTAACTTGTTAAATTTCAAGGCCGCACATGGAATGGTGTCACCTCGACTCAGCGAGCAGGATGGCCGGAACTACAGGCCATAAAATAACGTCTGCGTCAAAGTGTTCTTAAAACAATGTTTCATACTATTGAAGGCCTAATGCGTAATAACTGTGTAAGTATGGAGGTGTTTAAGATGGATTTAGTACGCTTGAGAAAAGAATCGAGTAAGCGTACCACAGATATTCCAAGGCAACAATGGGTTCGAGTGCATTTGCACGTGCTCTCAGGTTAGAAATAGCATATTAATGATATCCCGTCCAAAAAAAATGTGTTTAATAACTTCATTTTTGTAATAGTCACCTGTGCGTCTGAGCCCAAGAACATCACAAAAAAGATGGGGATTAAACTTGGGCAGCGCAGCGTGCTAAGATGATATGGCTAGCATTAGAAGACAGCAAGAGAATAGCATGGATAAGAACTAATTGGGGTAAGTGATACCCAAACGGAAATCATGAAGACAAAATGAGCTTGCGAGGGACTATTAACGCCCACAACAGATAAGCGAAGGTCTTCGTTTAGCGGAGTGGATACTAACAGAAGGAAAAGCATAGCTGCAAACGGCAAATAACTAAAGGGGAGGGGCGGGAGGGGGAGAAGAAGGAACGTGGTGACATTGGGCATTTTCGCACACATCGCAAAAGCCTGAAATCCGACACAAAAAGACATGCACTCTCTCCAACCGTGTGCCTTCTTTCTTTCGATAATGCGCAGAGAAGTCACCTGTGTCGATAAACTCAGAAGAGCATGTCAAAACCATTTTTTGCGAAAAAAGGTACTCGTACCTGCGAAGCCAACTGAATAAACCTCAATGGCATCCGGCGAGCCTAAGCATAGCGCTTGTCCCTTACCGTCGCAAACAGACTTGGATGCCAACCGCAGGAAGAAAGGCGCAGTCTATATTGAACTTGAAAAGGAAGTACAGCGCCATTTCCTTTCCCCCAAAACCAATTTTCATTTTCATAACAGTGCATACACAAAGACGCGTGTAGAAGAAAGAGATGTTATACACAGACGGACGCTGGACCTTCAATTGCCCTTTATTTGAACAGACATTGGCGCACTAAACATCCGACGCATGCTCATCTACAACTTCTCCTATGACACGTAAATTGATGGAATGGTGATGCGTGAATTTGTCATATTGATCGTTTTTTTTTTCGTGTTGAGCACCTCTGTCTTGGGTACGCGTCTTTGTGTTTCCGCTGCTAGCTCCTTTTTAAAGTTCAGCATGTGCCAACTGGCCCAAGAGCTAGCGTGTTTGCAGAGTCCGTGATACGTTATGCCTGCCCCGTACAGCTAACATCTAGCGCCTTTCGTATAATGCCAGAGGAAATTCATTTAACCAGATATACTAATCGACCAACGATCTCTTCTTCTGAATCCGAATGCCGTAATAGTTCACCGAGTAAATGTTTTAGAACCAGAAGCTTCACGTTTTATGTATCGCTTTGGGACGCGTCAGCTCAAATGCCCAGGCAGCCGCATGCCCCAGAGACTTCGTTGGCTCGACAGTCTTTTATAAGGCGTCTGTATGCAAGCGGCTGATTGTGAAAGCTGCAACAAAAAAAAAAAGCAGGTAGTACTTACGCTGCGTTTTTCTTCAGGCTTCGAGTATGGTTGGTAGGCTTCCGGTAACTTCGACTGCGCTGGAAGCGCAATGTGTATTAGTGCACAAAACTCACTTTTCGCCTCCCGTATTCTTTCATGTGCCTTTATTGTGAGTGTGAGTTCTCGGGAAGATATCGCATCTCGCTCCCACCTTCCGTTCTCTGTTCCTTTTTTTTATTGATTTCTAAAAACATTGATTCACATGGCGTTAGGGAAACAGTGACCCGTGACATTCTACGTCATGGGTCTGGACTAGAAACTATATAAATATGTTGTCTCCATTTCTTCTGAAATTAAAGTTAGTTCAGCGCTTTGGTCCACGTCGTCTTTCTTATACTTGTCCGTGGTCTTTTTGCTCATATTTGGTCTCATCAAAGATTATGGAAGACCAAGCAGCCCAACAGCATGTGTTAGTGGACACAACGGCTGCAGTCGTGTAACTGCTCAGAGTGTATTGAAGGCTCGATGTCCAGTGAGTAGACGCGTAAGAAATTGCTTTCTTTGGCGCTGTATGTATGTGCAGCTCATATCACTGCCACATGCACAATCGTGAGTTTCCAGCCAACGCCGTGTGTAGGACGTACGCCAAACCCGAACGACGCCCTAGACATGCACGGTTCGGGGTCAACAGTCCGGAACCTACCTTGCAATTTGAGCACATTTATAGACGTCACGCTTGGTGTTAAGCACTAGATATGAACTTTACGCCAGTGTAAAATCTATGCCTCTACGGTAAGATTGTGGCCTAACCACACTTTACAAAAAATCAATCTATTTTTTTGAATGAAAGGCAAGCCAGTAGCTGGGTTGTTTCAGGAAGCGCAGCACTCGAGTCATCGCTGTAGGAGCTGACGAAGATTATTCCAAGGCTGACTTGAAAACTCCAAGTCAAGAGTCAGCGTCAAAAAATGCTAGTTTTTCACTTGAAAGGGTTGTAGAAGCGCTTCAAACTGCACATAATCAAAGGTCGACCTAGCATTTAACGCCAATTTGAGCGCAGTGGGATGATTTTTTTTTGTGCCACAAGTTTGCATGCCTATAGCAACTGCGTCCTTGATTTCGGTGCCCTGTGGGAATAAAGAAAATACAAAAACAAGTCAAGCTCAATGAGACTTTGTGCAGCATAAAAATTGGGTCACAATAAGGGCACTTTGGAGTCAGCACACAGTTTGCAATTACTGTTGAGAGAGCAACGCGATTAATCACTCACCAGCATTTATCCGCCTTGCACCGACTTCTCGTTTGACGCAGGGAGCCCACGATAATGTTTACGTCAGCAGTCATGCACCTGCCTGACTTCCTCCAAAAACCATGCGCACGGTACTTACGTAACGCTCGTAGGTTGGTTTCCGAAGTGGTCGGCACCTAAAAAGGAATGTACCAAAATATAGTGTTAGTGGTTCTTCGCCGCTCAGCGGAAAGAACGCAATCGTCTGGCAACCCTGAAGGCAGCAGGCACACCACCGGCAACACTGGGAAGAGAGACGGACTAGAAGAGAGGCAAAGTGAACTCTTCATTGTATGCACGCTTATAATCACTCTCAACTTTGGTCAAATGTTTTAGGGGAAGCCCCCAGGTGGAGTAAATTTGTAATAAGGGAGTAACTACTGATTGGTATCCACCCAAGCGCCGCCAAATGGCTACAAAAAAAGCTAAACAGCTTTCTCGGAAACTTTGCAGTTAAAGAAAAATTCGTCCTGGTCCGGGGTTCGGACCCAGGACCACCGCTTCACCGGAGCAGTGAAGCAGCTTTCCTATGTAGCCGTATGGCTGTGCTTGGGTGGATGCCAATGAGTAATTACTCCCTTATTACAAATCTACTCCACCTTGGGGGCTTCCCGTAAAACATTTGACCAACACTGTTCCCACTTCGAGTTATTGATCAATTCGCTCTCGCCCTATCATGAGCTTACCGTCCCGGTTAGTTCAGTTGCTAGAGCGACTGCTCCGGTGAAGCGGTGGTCCCGGGTTCATACCCCGGACCAGGACGAATTGTAAAGCGAAAGCTTTGCTACGCCAGCCAGCGAGCCATTTCGGCTCGTCGCGCCGTATGCCATATGCCCATGTCGTATGCCGTATGCCGTGGCCAACCTCGAGCCGCCGTTGCCTAGCAACGCCACAGCCGCGCTCCAACAGATGGTGCCGCCGTCGACGGCGCTGCCGTCGCCGCTCGCTCCACCAGATGTGCTCCGCTGGAGCAGAGTAAGAGGAGGTTTCGCCTCGCGGTATATTATATATATATATATATATATATATATATATATATATATATATATATATATATATATATATGCGCTTCGTATTGTAGCCATTATGGAGAGCGCGAAAGAGACGCAACAACGACAGAACGAAGCGAGGAAGAGACAACGCGCTCAAGAGACGCCAGAAGAACGCGCCGCACGACTAGAGAGCGTCGTAACGAAGATGCAGCTAGAAGTCGTGCCATGTCCCGGAGTGACCCTTCAACTGGGAAAGAGACCGGTTTGAGTTCTCGAGAGCGTCGGAATGGGACGCTGCGTAGACGACGTGCCGAGGAAACGAAGGTTTCGTAATTCAACTAGGGTTAACCAAGAGTTAAACCGCAGCCAATATTTTTCTATAACTGCGAAGTATCCGAGATAGCTGTATTGATTTTCTTTGTAGCCGTTTGGCTGCGCTTGGGTGGATTCCAATGAGTAATTACTCCCTTATTAATCTTAACCTTGTTGATAAGCCATTGAACAGACAAGATAGGGAAATGAGAGGCTCATTATGACATTCGTATGCAAGAGCAGAGTACGCGACATACGGAGGCCATAAGTTCGGATGCCACTGGCGGAATGTAGCAGTTCCTTCGTCGTCATTCTCATCAGTTTTCACCCAGGCACAAAATGAGTACACCTTTATTTTCCCATGGTCAACTTCGGAAGTAAAAGAAAAATTCCGCTATGCTTTCCTTTTTTCTGATAAATGTTGGCTGCCTTCATTGTTAAGAAGCAGTTGCTGCAAGAAGTAAATAGGCACCCTGTGGTTATTAGCGCCCCCGAAAAGATCGCCTACAATCATTGAAGTGTTCATTTGACTTACCCATATCTTGAAATTTTGATTTCAGTGGTATTAAGGCGATATTGTGAAGGCTGTGGTTACGCAGGCGGTGTTGTGAGTGAAAACGCCGGTGGCCGATCTGCCATTTAAGTCGCGTTACCTTGTCACATCGTCACAACCTGCCTACCGTCACAGGTGGCAGCCTGCCCAACGTAGCAGGCGCAGCTAAATTAATGACTAGTCTCCAATTGTTACTCAGGTAGAGCACCCTGGGGCTCACAAGATCCACCGATGGCAGCACTTTCCATCGCAGGGCAGTGGCGTATCGCTTAACCGCTGCATCACTGCACCACTGCACCACTGAATCACTGCACTAGGAGTGATATGGGGACTCCCACCTGTCAGTGAATGTAAAGTAAAGCGTGACCAATTCCGTATATATGGGCATTAACCCATTAACGCCACCGCGTCATACCCTTAAGGCGGCGCCTAAATGTGCCCTTCTAGTTTCTTTATTCACTTAAAATGCACGCGGTTATAAAGCTGCTATATTCAGCCATATTTGTTGAGATTCTCATTGTAGACTCAGTGCATCAGGAATTGCCTGAAAAAATTCAGTAACAATATTAGGCTCCTAGAGACATCACTAGAGAATACAGGAAAAAATATCATCACCTGCATATGCTTGTCAAGCAGCATAGCGAGAAAAATATAGTGCAGTGACTTTATGTTATCGCGCGCATATACAATGATTTCTAAACCACTGAGGCGGTTTTCTAGAGCATCTTTGCTGAAAAATAAGAACGTAGTTTGCGAAAACTAATCGGCAATGCGAGAATCGAATTGAAAATGCAAAATAGCAGAGATTTTGGTGATTGAGGATAAGCAATGACAGCCTTTTTGTTCCGTCACAATGCGCGGTCGTCGTCCATAGTGAGGCGATTATCGCGATTTTATTTTGTCTCCATCGACGAAAAGCTTAATGCTGGTGTTTCGTCTACGTGTGCAAGCTGACGGGAGATAATTGACGGCAGAGAGTGCACTGTGAAAGCACAGCGCAAGGAATACGAACACACAGTGGTACAAAAACTACAAGGCACACACAAGGGCTGCATCGTTTGTGTCATACATGTCCATATGAACATCACTTTGTACATGGCTGTATTAGGAACTGGAAAATGCACCGGCATTTTCCTGTGAACAGCTTTTCCCGAAAAGAGTGCGCCGTAGTTTCTAGAAACAATTGTCCTCGCTCCTCAAGGCTGACTCGTTGAGTGGGTGTCGAAAGGAAAAAATTTAAAGTCTAAACTTTTTAATCCGCCACTAGAGCTTCCAGTCGCCTATTTTATTTTTCTTTCCTCTTTTGCATTGAACCCTGCTTGCCCACTTTCAGGCAGGAGGAGAGCCCAAGTGGGAAGGTCATTTCTGCTTAACTTTAGGGCTCACAAAATATTCTCTAAACTGCAACATCAGCCTATTTTGCTAAATAATGAGCTCGTGAAAATTAATGGTTCTCATATTAATATTATTTTAGGAGAGCTGTTACGGATTGATCACTCGGGAAAGCCTGACTCGGCTAACAGTGCGGCCGATAAGCTCGGCGGACGTGGAACCTTAAATGGCGGCCTATATGTGCCTGCTGTGCTGAGCTCCTGGATTGTGGGAATCGTGCTGCTGCCTATGACGACTAGGAAACTCGGTACCTCAATTTGGAAGCAAGAACAGCTTTGGAACGCGAATGTTTCGTACCTCTAGGTCCAAATTTCTCTTATCTGCTAACCTAAAAAACACTGGTTATTACTAGTTGGCAATTATAAAAAGGCGTGCGGTCGCGCTACTCCATAAAGGTGTATCTTTTCAATTTTTGCCACCTTCCCAGTTATGAAATTCACTTTATGCTTTTCCAGAGCCTAACGCGGGGTATAACTGCAAAGAAGCGAAAATGAGTTAGAATGGCACCATACCTGAGTTCCATATATCGCCGACACACGTTGTCCTTTCCGCTCGGCCGGCGATGATGTATTTGACTGCCTAAGCAGTGCGGTGAACGACCTTCCGAGAGGCTATTCTCAGCTCTCCGTACCTGCCAGGAGAGTTAACGCGACAGCAGCGACCGCTGCGGCAACAGCAAGAAGGAAGGTTGTAAGAGAAAACACGGGGCGCACTTGCTCTTCCAAGTTTGGAAACGGCGCGGCAGGCTTCGTGATGTAACTGGCGACCCACTTCACTTAACCCCTTCGCAGCGTGGCGGAAGTGCCTGCAGGATGCACAATCTCCTCTGCCACTTCTTTTGCGGGGTTCCCCTGCTGACAACGAAAATGAGGAACATAGACGGAGTATATAGCGATCCACACGTCATACGTTCTTCCTCGTAATGCTCCTCCGAGACGCTGCCGCGGTAGAAAATTATTTCGTAAGCCGAACAGCATCCTTCCCTGCCTGCGCCCTCTCAGGTAGACGTTCGCGTCGTCGTCAGACGTAGTCCGTTAGCACCGGCTTTTCGGGAAGCTCGCAAGTAGGACAGTTAATTGAAGCGTGACTTCAAACACAGCGCGGCTTTCCGAAGATGCACGCTTGAATTCACCTGTTAGTTTAATCGGAGAAAGCCCGAGGTATAATCGCAGCAGCAGCATCCGTTGGGAATTGAAGCCAAAGAGGTTACTTCGAGCATGCCTCGGTCTCGGTTCCAGGAACCGGCAACTGGAACAAAAGAAGAGGGTGCCACTTGATTACAGCGTGGATACCCACACGAGGCTAAACTGAGATGTATTAATTATTCCTACTCTTGCACGTGTGGGTGTTTGAGAGTTCAGTTGTTATAGCTGCTGGGTAGCCATCCTGTCATGGTTATTGTCGTTGAACTCCGAGAAACCAAGGCGGCTTATTTTTGGTAGTCAGTACTACCTAAATTATTGAACGCGTAAATATCGAGGGCACGCTGATGATAGAAGCAGAAAGACTAGAAAAAAAGCAAAATAAAGACTGCTAATCAACCACCAATCTCTCACGCGATAACACACCTTGTCGAGCGCTGACAAGATACTGATTAAAGACCTTCAATACTGAAGCGGCTGTGAGATGTAGCTTTACTTCTGTTGGATTTTTCTGCCATATACTTGGCAGGCGGCTCAGTGGCTGGGCTGGGAGTCCAAAATGTTTCCTCTACGGCGCAATATTCATCCCTTCCTGCATTCCTCACGATGCGGTTCGAATGTCTTTTTCATAACCACTTCCTTCCCTCAGAACCAATTGTCAGATGGACCATGACGAGATATCGACAAACAGGGCATTGACAACTGTCACTGCAATAAATAACCGGCTTTTACACAAATGACGCGGTGATGGATCAGAGCTAGCTGGTTCGCGAAATGATTCAGGAAATTATGAGGCATTGAAGAACAAGTTTCGTCATGGTCCCTTGGTTGATGAGATGGCGGTGGTGTGCCCATGGTTAAAAATTTCATGGACGAGAATACGTACTGTTGCATTTGGTCACTGCGGTGGTGGTGGCCGTGGCGGTTCATTAGTTCTAGTGCTGTTTTAATGCGAAAACGCATCAGAAGCCTCGTTCGGAAAAAAACTCAGCGTCGCCAAAAGAGTGCCACCATAAAAATGCCAAGGTTCTTAACCAGCAAATTTTCAAGCTTACTGGTTACCCCAGTGGCAGTTTGTGCATAGTGCAATTAAATAACTAATTGACAATTCCTTAAAACTACAGTAATTTGAAAGGAGTAGAGCTGTAATATAATTGGAAAAAGAATATAATTGGTATAGAATCCGCAAGGCATATAACTGGAATAGAACCTGAAAGGAACTGATACGGAATAGCATCGGAATATAAGAAATTTGGGTGGACCCCCAAAACTTCCAGCTGACCTAGGCCAACCACCAAAAGTTTTTGAGTCCGCGTTAAAAAAAATAATATGCAGCAACACGCAGTCAGACTGCAGTGCTTTCGCATTAACAACGCGTAATTACCTTAAGTATCGCCAGTAAGTTTTTGTTTCTTGCATCCTGATAATGCCTGCTTTGGGCTCGGAGAAATGCAAGCCTATAGATTTACCGCCTTTGGACTATAGTACCTGCTGAACTCTAAATCGCTAGACGTGTTTGATGATGTGAACTGCGTTGGGTATGTTTATACAATGAAGTCTCCTACAGCGACGTCAATAACAAAGCCGAGCAGTCGCTTTTAAAGGAAGATCGAAACAGGCGAAGAAGATCCTGACGAATTTCAAGATCTTTCAAGTCGCTTGGTGGTGTTTTTTTGCGACAGCGCACCTTAGTCGATTTCGACGACCATATTGAAGGCCACAACACGCGCAGGCATTACTGGGGTAGTGGCTTCGTGCAGGAAGAAATGTGCTCTCGCTGGGATTTATATTGGTGAAAAGCCAAGATATAACACGACAAACTCGTTGTTTTCATTACACTCATTCGCAAGTGGCGACCGTAGCCGTGGCCACAAGTGGTTGAGCATCCGCCTCGCATGCGGGAGGTGCGGGGTTCGATCCCCAGTGCCACCGGATACCCGCCGTGAGACAATGGGTTCAAGCTTTCCCATGGTCTGGTGCTTTGCTCATTTAGGGTGAAATGTTTCGGAAATAGGTCTTTGACTCCACCTTGAGAAATGAAAAATACCTTGTGCCATGGCGTTCTTTGGCCGTAGATGCCCTTGCGCCAAAGAAATCTAAAATAATCATAATCATCATCGTTCACGAGTGGCGCTAAGATTCTTGAAATTCTACTTCTTTTTCGATACAGACGAACGGTTTTGTTTGATGGGCAACCAAGGGCTGATGCACTAATTATTCCTTTTATAACTCTGATAAACGTTTCTACCTGAATGTCACAGCCTTTTCACTAAGACGACCCGCAGTCTTGGTTGTGCATGAACGATAGAAAGCAAACAGTGCCCTTAAATGAATTTCGATGCTACTTTAGGCCCGTTTTGAGACACGGCCACTCGAGAGCGGAATCCTATACAGTGGACCCTCGGAGCACTTGCCAACGTAAACGCTGTTTTTGTTTCGCGTCTCCTTCCATTTGAGACTTCCAAGCCGTCCGACCATTTGCGCGCTGCAGCGTGAAATCTCCTGTGCTTATTATTTTTTGTGAATAATAATAATAATAATAATAATAATAATAATAATAATAATAATAATAATAATTGGTTTTGGGAGGAAAGGAAATGGCGCAGTATCTGTCTCATATATCGTTGGACACCTGAACCGCGCCGTAAGGGAAGGGATAAAGGAGGGAGTGAAAGAAGAAAGGAAGAAGAGGTGCCGTAGTGGAGGACTCCGGAATAATTTCGACCACCTGGGGATCTTTAACGTGCACTGACATCGCACAGCAAACGGGCGCCTTAGCGTTTTTCCTCCATAAAAACGCAGCCGCCGCGGTCGGGTTCGAACCCGGGAACTCCGGATCAGTACCCGAGCGCCCTAACCACTGAGCCACCGCGGCGGGGCATTTTTTGTGGGGAAATGAAGATCTGGGCCGCATTTTCTAATGCTCTCTGTGGCTTTCTCCTCGTTCGGTTCTTTGCCATTGATTGCTCTTGGCAGCGACGCACATCGCAGTGGATTATGTCATGGTGGCCGTAGTAGTAATAATAATAATTGGTTTTTGGGGAACGGAAATGGCGCAGCATCTGTCTCATATATCGTTGGGCACCTGAACCGTGCCGTAAGGGAAGGGATAAAGGAGGGAGTGAAATAAGAAAGGAAGAAAGATGTGTCGTAGTGGAGGGCACCGGAATGAGTTCGACCACACGGGGATCTTTAACGTGCACTGACATCGCACAATACACGGGCGCCTTAGCGTTTTGCCTGCGAAAAAACGCAGCCGCCGCGGTCGGGTTCGAACCCGACCCCGGTGGCCGTAGCAGAAACATGCCCGTGGGGTCACTTATACGCACTCACTTCAAAAGTTTCCCATTGACTCTATTTATACATGCATAAGCGTGCACCTCCTACATGCCCCACTGGAAGGCCGACACCTATACGTCGACGAAAGACGGAGCACGACGATGTGTTTTGCGCATCTGACGTGCTCTACAGGCACTAATATGGTTTACGTAAAGAGAATGCTTCGGGACTGAGCTATGATCAAAGGGATCCCGGTCTCTGTGGCTTGGCCGGACTGGATGCCGCGACAGCAGGATGGCTAGCCTTGGCTTCCCGGCCAGGTATGCGTGTCTGTGATATTTCGTTTACCTCGCGACCTGTTGCTGCTTTCAGCATGACTGACGTCACGAACACGGGGTGTGAAAACAATAAATCATTGCAAAATACAGCCCATGGATTCTGAACCTTTGGCCATTTTCCTGAGCCGGTGGGATGAGCAATACATGCAAGATGAGGCGATAGTTTTCTCTCTAGACTACAGAACCGTCTTATTTTGTTTTTAAACTTCCTGTGCACGTCTTTCTAGTTTATCACGTGCCTGTGCGCATGCCGAGTCATGATATCTAGCTTGCTAGAGTTGTGTAGCCTTGGACGACAAACCTGGGAGATACCTTGAGCCCACATGCCACATAGAGCTAAACAAACACGGACGCAGGGAGACAAACAAAACGGGCGCTGCCTGCGTCCGTGTCTCTTCTGCCCTATGTGGCAAGTGAACCGTCACCAACTCGCCCAAGCTTCCACTCTGGCAGATACCTTGAGCTTTTGCGTAGTACTCCACGTAGGCAAGAGTAGGTGATGGTATTTTTTTTTAGTTTAGAATGCGCTCAGCTTACTGCGAGCGCATCTTAGAACGATATCACTGTGCCAGGTAGTGAACAAGTCCGATGTCCTGCAAGTAGGAATGAAATGGTTCAGTGCGTGGCGAATACGCATCAAGGGGCGCGCCACATAGTTTAAAATTTTTTCAGCTTGTCCATCGCCCTCTAAATACACAAACAAAAACTTCAAGGCACGACGCTACCGATCAAGGAAGACAAAGGCGCCTAGAAACTCCGTTTGATGCTCTCTCATCTGCGAAATCCGAGCATTGTAAAGGAACGTGATGCACCCTGTCGACTGAGCCACACTTGTAGCAGAATGGACGGGTCGCTTGGCGTGAGCGGTATCGGAAGCAGTTGGCAAATGCGGCATTCAGTCGAAGACGATGCTCTCTGCCGACAGACTCCAGGTGAGGAGAAAACGTACGCGGGAGTCTAGTTTCTAAGTGTGGGTGAAATGAATGAATAAATGCACAATGATGAGATGGCAAGCTTCAGGGCCGATTTCTTTCCTAAGAGGCACATATTTTTTCATTCGGGAAGCGCCATATCTGGGGAAGGAAATCTTCCTGAAATTCCGGTGCTTGATGCCTTTTCGAGCCCCTTCGTTTTGGGAGCCGCGATAATTTCGATAGCTAAGTAAGAGCTAGGAGGTGTAGAAATTGCAGGGCTGCACCAAAGCCAGAGTTTCTGCGGGTTATGTGAATGTCATGAAAGCAATACTGCATGCCTTGGCGTGCATGCATAAGGTGGATACGCATTGTCTCTTAGGAGGTGATGACATCTAGCGGTAGGCACCCGACTGCAGAGACATCTCGAGGTAGGTTCTGTTTCATGTCAATGAGGATGCCATTAAGCAGTAGAGGGCTAAGCAAAGCTCCCAGTGATATGCCCCTTTCTCCGACATGGTGCTACGTTGGGCCATTTTTAGTACTCATGAAAATGTGCCGCTTTTTTTAATAGTTTTCAATCCACTTGTAAGCCTTTCCTACGAGACCAAGAGCTCTCAAAGCCACCGCATGCGTCTCTTTTTTTGCCGTGTTGCATGTGTAGCGCCTGTTAAGAGAAGTAAGAAACACGGCACATATTTATTTGCCATTAAAGAATACGAAGTGTACGCAGAGCGCATTTCCTTCACTTTCAATATATTTCCCATGATAACCTATGTTTGGATGTTGATGACATTATTACCACCTACTTTTAGAGATAAGACTTGAGGAATAACAGCATTTGTTTGAGAAGAAAAATAAATACAACCGCCAGTAATATCTTATGTGCGCGAATAGTTAGGAGCATCCAAGTCTAGCATGATGTGTGGTATCGTACGCGAAGCATATTAGATGCATGCATACAATTATCATAATGTCTTTCTTGAGCGGGCGCTGACGCCACTTACTGTGCCGGTGATGCAACGCGACTAAGTCTTGTATCACGCCCAAGTTTTTGCGCAGGTTAGAAAGGCAATACATTCCCTCGAGCCCAAGCAGTGCGGCGGCATATATCCAGATATGTCTATCTGAAACGCGCATATCAGGCCACTCCACAAAACATTTTTTCTCGCTAAATGTCACAGCATGCAGTGACCCATGGCAAGGCGACATAATATGAAGCGTAAAACAAGGAGAGGAAGGTGCAGCAAAAAAAAATGTATAGCAAACAATTACCTCATGCTTTGTATTCTCGTAACTGTGTTTCTCAGGCGTTCTTCAGTTTTTTTTTTTAAGGAGACTCAATGACGCGTTAAGATGTACGCACTGCCATTCGCTTTCAACTTACAAAGTCACGAAGAAAGAATCCTTGAGAGCCGCACAACATGAGCTCGCCCAAGCGATGCATTCCTATTTTTTGCTTTTCATTCTACGCTTGCAACTTGAATGACTATTGGGTGACGGCGCGCACAAGTGGAGGTTCTTCAAATGGGAGTGCACATCAAGTTCCAACCATAAGTGGGTTCATGTGGCTCGAAGGAATGGTAGCTTATTGCGCTGCAAATATGGCGGCCGGAAAACAGAAATAAAAAAGCTATCCATCTGGTCGACAAGAGCAGGGGTTCTGCCACAGCTGCGTAGCCTACATTAGGAGGAGCCGCAGGTGCTTCTTGGTGCAGTCTACGAATTTTCCTCGACCATGTCGTATGTCGTATGCCAGGTAGTACGTTTTTTTGCTTTTCCTCTTCGCTGTTAGCGACACCTTCAGCTGCGTGACTTTAGCAGAAACCGTTAACAGAAATGTTTATGATGAAAATGTACTGTACTGTAAATGTTATTCTTATTAGAAACCAATTACAATAAGTTCACCAACCAATTTTTCAAGGAGGCAAACATTAATAAACTGTTCACTGATATTGCCTCTAAGATGACTTCATTCTGAGAATTTTTGGTTTTGTCGGTTTTAAATTAACAACTTGCAAATACATTTGTCAAATGCCTCCTTACCAATTCTATGTCTTTCTTTTATGTCTTGTGAGGCACTGTTCCCGGGCACCTTTAGCTAGACGGAATTCGGCAGAATAGAAAGTCAGGCTAGTTGGATGCTGTGCATGACGAAAATGGGACGCAAACTAAACGGGGACACAGAAAGAAGATGCTGTAACTTCTTAACGCGACTACTTCTGTCGGGCGGCACGTCGGGAAAACCGGGGCACA
The DNA here is from genome assembly GCA_030143305.2 of Amblyomma americanum. Taxonomy (NCBI): domain Eukaryota; kingdom Metazoa; phylum Arthropoda; class Arachnida; order Ixodida; family Ixodidae; genus Amblyomma; species Amblyomma americanum. The sequence goes on along the minus strand of JARKHS020014172.1, from coordinate 14,154 downwards.
GATGTACTCCGTCGGATAAACCTGCACTAGACGCAAACACAGCTACTTCGGCTACCACGCACCCAGCCTTCAGTTACCGCCGAGTTGTTTCCGCTTCCTCGAAAAAAACAACACAAAAAAACAACGCATGCATTTCGAGTCCACCTCATAGTACGTTGTTTTAAACCTTGCGTGCGTCGTGTTGTGATGGACAGTCTTTCGCCGGCTTTTTGTCAGCCTCTTAAGACGCGCTTCTTCTTGTTTCTGGCGCAGGAAGGTTGCACGAAGCCTTTATTCCGGTCTTGCAGGCTGCTCGAATTGCATGGGAGAGGAAGTGTGTTTTCTAAATACCGGGGTCTCGTGTCGACTCTAGGCAATGATGTCCTTCATTCTGGGCCTCCAGGAAGTGAAGAAAGACGTGTGCTTGTGGCCCGTCACCTGTGGAAAAAGGCGGGATGCGCCGACCCATAACGGCCGCGTTGTGCGTTATGACACCTGTTAGCCACTGAGGCGGTAAGTCGCGAGGAAAACTGCCTCACCTGTATGAGTACTTTGTGGGGCTAAAGTAGCCGCTGCGAAGAAGGAGGACATAGGCTTTTTAAATCAAGACATCATCTAGGCAACAACGATATTATCGTGTTCTTTATGCACAAAGGGGCGGGGTACGCTTTTATTGTATTTTTCTGTCTGCATACGCAAACACAGAAATGAAGAATTTTGACCGCCTTTAAGTTTGGGAACAGTATTTATACGCATAACATTTGTTTCGAGCGGTCTTCTTTTAGCTCCTGCTTGAAATTGAAATTGAAAAGTAGTTTTGGGGGAAAGGAAACGACGCAGTATCTGCCTTACATATCGGCCGACTCCCGAACCGCGCCGTAAGGGAAGGGATAAAGGAGGGAGTGGGAGAAGAAAGGAAGAAAGAGGTGCCGTAGTGGAGGGCTCCGGAATAATTTCGACCACCTGGGGATCATTAACGTGCACTGACATCGCACAGCACACGGGCGCCTTTAGCGTTTCGCCTCCATCGAAACGCGGCCGCCGCGGTCTACTGCTTTCCCATCCTTTACATCTTCGGAGTAAGACTGTTAAGGTATATGGTCCTAGAAATTCCTCGCATGTGCATGAGAACAATGCTGCAATAACGCTGTTTCCCTACTCTTTCAATACAACTCCACACACAAGCAAGAACAAAAGCAAATTGCTGCTTTAAACTTTTCAATTTTTTCCTTGTTCGTTTGACTAAAATCATGTTTTAAAGGTAATGCTTGTTTGTATCAAACAAACTTTCTGGTTGTACTTTAGAATTCTTGCTCCTTTTAACAGTTTTCTCTTCCTTGTGCCGAGAAATGTAACTTGCTATAAGTTATAAGGGACAATGTCTGGTATATCAGTTCAGAGTCTATATTGAGCTTCTGGTGCAGCCTGATTTTAATTTCTTTTACATCGACTTTATTTACAGGAGGTACAGCTTAGTCTCTGAGTTTGTGACGACCTTCTGTGCTTATAAATCTGTATTTATACTAATACTTATGCAATAAGCTACATAGATTGAATCATTGATTTATTGGTAATACTGCCGTAGACATAATTAAAATAATTATTCACACATAAAAGCAATATCAGAATAATTTTGTGCACTATTTACGGTTTTACCGCATATAAATCTATTTAGTTTCGTACAGCATTTCGAAATACCAAACGGTCAGCCGATGGAAGGGAGAAGGTAGTTCCAGTTTCGCCACATGCGAGATATTAGTGAGCTGAAAAAGGTTAGTGCTACATACGCGTGCCTACCTTATGTGTGTGGTTCAAGTGCGGCAATATGCCGGGTGTTTCATGTAAGATCTTCTATAATTAAAAAGAAATGCGTTTTGAGTTAGAAGAGCGCTTTTTTTCGGCACAGAAAAACCAGCGGTGTAGCGCATCAAAATACAGCGAAGACATGCTAACTAGTGGGCTGCTCAACTAAAATTAAATATTTAACTTTTAAGCTATTACTCTTAGTCTTCTTATTTATTAATAGGCATGTAGCACACCGTAAGTAATCTTCATATCAGCTTTTAGAATTTCGAAAACGCCGTTACCCCCCGTGCTATGGCCCAGCAACTTATGCCTACATCGGGCCAAAATGTATGCGCTTTCGAAAAGCTTGCAGGCAAAGTAACCTCTCCAGTGCACGTAACTCAACGAAACAGCCAAAATGTGATGGGCTGCAGCGCCGAAGGTAACTGCGTTTCCGAACTTATAAAAACTCCCATAGATAATAATATACGGTTGGCTGCGCGCCTTTCACCAAATAAGGAGACTGACAGCAATAATTTTAAAAAGTTGGCTATTAATTATTAGTTAACCAACATACAAGATAATAGTGTCATCGACAAACGTCTTATCTTGTACGACGTTCTATCTTGTAGCGTGGCTCTTTGGGCTTGTTGGTGCACGATAATAGCAAGGGAATATAGCGCAGAGTAGGACATGTTGTTCGTTTCTTCTTGTGTGCTGTCTTACTCTGAGCTATATTCCCTTGCTATTATTATGCACCACCAATCCCAAAAAGCCACGCTACAAGATAAGATGTCTTAGCACGTCGTAGCTGTATGGTTACGTGCTACCGGACTAACAATGCTATGCTTTTAAAAAACGTTCTTGTATTTTAAAAAGCCTATTTTTAAAATTTGCCGACATCTTAGGTGAAACGCCCAGTAAATTAAGCTACTTTTTATGTATTTTTTGTTGCTCACGATGATGTATGTCTTGTCGTTACGATTTACCCTGTATAATTATAATTGTTTTTATCTTTTTGCCTTGTACTGTGCGTTGTATTTAACAAATTGTTCCTATCGTACTTAATCCGTTATCCCCCCCCCCCCCCCCTACTCAATGCCCTTCTGGAGCCTGTAACGTATCTTAAATAAATAAATAATAAACGTGCAGCAGCTGCAGAGTTTGCCATGGTGATAAGCCTTATGGAGAAGGTACAGCCGTGCAATTTTCACGAGATGCAAGTGACGTTAAGCCCGAGTTGGATTCCTGATAGGCGAGATGTACGATGATAGTTGAAAAATTTTAAGCATGCCACTCTATTCTCGATCGCTTCTGAGTGTTTCATATTAATGGACCGTTATATCGAGAGTATCGATGATCGATAATGCAATTGTGAACGACCTATGACTTTTAAAAAGATAAGTTTATTGGTAGTCGCTGTCCAGTTAAATTTGTGTCTTAGATACCTTCAAGTGCTGTTAGCTTTGTTGAAGACGTGCTTAATGAGGCTTTTTCAGCTGAAATTAAAAGCTTTGTGAATGCCTAGGTACTCATAAGATTCAATTGATTCGAGAACAATGTAATGAAGACAGTTTGTTGTTAAGCTGTTAGTTGGGCGGGAGAGGGGCTTGAATTTACATTCCTCAGCAATCAATTCCATTTGCTACTTTTCGCAGCATGTTACAATAAAGGACTGAAGGATGTTTTTTAGCAGCGCTCTTCCTTCCAGAAAAATAACAGATTTTACTTTGTGCTAAATTAAAAATGGGTAAAAACAGATAGTGACTGGAATAACATGTGCTGATGATAACATGAGGAAGCTATGAGCGTCGCTCAATTTATTTATTTTAACAGTTCTGATAATTGTGCTGCAACAAGCAGTAAAGTTTTATGTTAAGTTACAAGTTCACTTTCTTTGAAATACATAAAACTTACATATGTACAGTGATTATTCTTGCAGAAATACGTTCTTGAGTACTATGTTGTAATGGGACCTCTTAGAATAAAATGGGTACACTAATAACAGTTATTAGCAGCAAAAACCATGACAGTAATGAGTTTAGGCATTACAAAAATATATTATGACATATTTGAGTAGAGTACATATTTAAACAAAAAAGAGATACAACCGATAAAAGAAACGCAGCGCAACAAGTAAACTAAACAAAACTAAACTAAAAACATAGCATACCGGCAAATAAACATATGAAGATTTGGTTTAAACTATGGTAGAAGTGGAGCTATTTTAACATCATAGGGCAATGAATTCTGAACTTTGCCGAATGAAAATCGAACAATTTGTATTCCGAAGTTTGTGCGTGCTTTTGAAAACAAAAAATTATTGCGACCTGAAAATGCGTAACATTTTGGGCTAGTAATGCTTTTAATGAATACGAATCGCTAAATATTGTGACCATCAACTACTCTAAAACCAAATACACCATCGCTAAATTTAATTAGATCATTAACTTTGACTGTGTTTAGCGCGTGATATAAACGGGATGTAGGAAAGTGCCGATAATTCTATGTGAAAATTCTGGCAGCTTGATTCTGAACAAGTTGAAGAAACGACAAATGAGAACGGTATGTAATTCCCCCAGAAGTTATCATCATCATCATTTATTGATCCCTTAAGGACCCTTCACAGGGTAATACGTGAGATGCACAAACTTAGGCGGCTACGAACGAATGCATAGTAGAAAGTTAAGAAAGTGTGTAAGTTAAAAAAACGAGTTTTTTGCAATGCCTGTATATGCCGGCCGAGTTTCAAACAACATTCATTCCGTTGAATGAATAGGCTGGTAGTTAAAATACAGCGGGCAAGTGTCTAGAAATATGGCCTTCGAGCTAAATGTCATAAATTTTCATTTGAAAGGGTTGTGTTCGTTTTTAGCTTGTTGTTAGTATACCAAGCAGACATATCATTGAAATACTGATTACAACTCTCAGGAAAGCGAAGCATTTTTTTGATGAAGAAAGAGTGACGTCATTTGCATATAAACGGCAGTCAGAAGTAATGGGGCAGATTTGGAGATGATTATTGCATATTGAAAATAGAGGAGAACCAAGATTTAAACGCTGAGAGACACCGATGCTAATATTTTTTTATAAGAGGAAATAATAGGTGCTTAGTTTGCTCTCGGTTAGATAGCTAGCTGCGTAATAGATTTAGCGGGGACCCAGGATACTGTAACATGCAAGCTTAGAAGAAAAAATGTCATGGTTAATTGTGCCAGATGCTTATGAGGAGTCAAGAGATGCAGAACCATGAAAGTTGCCTTTTTCACTTTCTAATTTTGGCCACTCAGCAGTATATATTAATCTAAGACGAGTAGAAAACTTGGCTTGAAAACCAAATTGTTCAGAATATAAAACAAAATTTTCAAAGCAGTTTGACAATGGAGGCGAAATTCTCGAGGCCCGTGTACTGTGCGATGTCAGTGCACGTTGAAAAACCCCAGGTGGCCGCAATTTCCGGAGCCCTTCACTACGGCGTCCCTCATAGCCTGAGTCGCTTTGGGACGTTAAACCCTATAGAACAAGTAAACCTGAGTTATCTGACAACATTCGATGAAATATTTTTCCGATTACTGTGCTGCAAAAAAAAAAAGGAGAATGAATATTTGTGCGAATGTGTGTACTGTTTGTTTACTCATTCTTCGAAGCTGCCGGCAAGTGAATTTATCGCTTTGTTCATGATACAAGACGCGACCAGATTTATCTAGATTGATCATATACAGACTTAGCTGATTGTACGTTGTTCCAAATGTTGAGGTAACTTCGCACACTGTTATCTCAAAAATTCGCTATCATCTTTAAATTGAGCACGGCCGAGAACGTTGAAGACCGCCGGGCACGCTTGTTGCTACTCCGCCGCCGAGTGATTCAGCCCACTGTGGGCGCAAGTCTGCACAGATCAGGAGTTTTGTTTAGGCGCCAATTTCATTGTCTTTCTGCTCTCCGGATTGCAGTCATCATCATGTGACAATATAGACCGGTGATTAGAGATTCAACGTTTTGTCGCCTTTTAATCACATGAATTACTTTGTTTCTTTCTGAATCTCGTGGGAAGACATCTATAATAAAAATACGGTTTCTTAAGCAGGTTAGCACATCTGCAATGATATCAGTTATTGCTTTCACCTAACTTCCATGTTTATTGCATAGGCCTTCAACAAAAAGCTTCATGCGCATTACTTGGTTTCTTATTTCATTAGGTAAAGTTGGATGGCTTGGCAAATCAAGGGACACTGCACGTCGTTGAAGCGAGAACGAAGTAAAAAAGAACTGAATTTGTTCGCTATTTCCATTGGGTCGGATAATAGGAACCACTCATTTCAAGGAAGAAATTGATGAAACACGATTGATTTTTGCGGTCGAAACTATTGATTAAGATTTCATTTTCGTAGTAGTTATTTCTAGAGGCTTGTAATAGTAAGTTTTACGCCATACTGTACTGTTTATATTGCTTTTTAACACGAATATTGAATGGTTCCTTTATTGGCTTTTTATATAGGCTCTCTTTCTTGAGTAGTCTATTAAGCAAGCCCTGTAGCCTCCGTGTCCGCGTCCAAAAACTCAGTCGACACAAGCAGTTTAGTTGCGAATTCGGCCAGTTACAGCGACTCTGTATTCAGTGGCCGTAGCGGTGGCTGAGTGGTTATGGCGCTCGGCTGCTGGCCCGAAAGATGAGGGTTCGATCCCGGCCGCGGCGGTCGAATTTCGATGGAGGCGAAATTCTAGAGGCCCATGTACTGTGCGATGTCAGTGGACGTTTTAGATCCCCAGGTGGTCGAAATTTCCGGAGACCTTCACTACGGCGTATCTCATAGGCTGAGTCGCTTTGGGACGTTGAACCACCACAAAACCATAAACCAACAATGTATTCAATTTCTTGGTGTTTTATAGCTTTTTAAAGCTCCGTTATCAGTAAAAGCAGCGTCGCTTTTCTGTTAGAATGCAATAATCAACCAGTACAGGTTAAGTGTAATTTGTCTTCAGTGTACCTTTAATGCAGACAATGTATATTTGAAAGCACTCTGTTTTTGCAACAGTTTGGAATAAAATTGGAGAAAGAAATTATTGGGCCAAAAATTATTTACCTTCGTGTTACTTGAACTAAAATAAGCCTACATATATAGTTTCCGCTTTCACTTGACCACCGCAGGTATCTAAAAATTAAACTAATTTAATGAGATCAAGGTCAAGTAGTTACGCACGAAATAAAGGTAAAATATGCCCTATCGAAGTGAACCCATCCTCATCAAGGTAACGAATAAGAAGCTAAGCAAACCTTATTCGTAGAGAAATTTATTAAGCTACAATGAATGCTTAAGCGTGTTGGGATGATTTATGGTTTATGGGGTTTAACGTCCCAAAGCGACTCAGGCTATGAGAGACGCCGTAGTGAAGGGCTCCGGAAATTTCGACCACCTGGGGTTCTTTAACGCGCATTGGTGTTGGAATGTAGTGGACAATACTATCAATGGCTGTTGTCAGCCTGTCTGCAATAATAAGTGGTGTGGCGAATGATGAAATTCGTCATTATCAGCCTAACTGCGTCCACTGCAGGACAAAGGTCTGTCCACATCCCTCCAATTAACACTGACCTGTGCCACGTGCGGCCATGCCATCCCCGCAAACTTCCTAACCTCATCCGTCCACCTGACCTTCCGCCGCCCCCTGATACATTCGCCTTCACTTGTGGAACGCTAACAAATATAAAAGTAGTAACACTGATATGCTTAAAACAATCAGGTAGAAAACAGGCAAAACTGAATTCACCGACACACCAATCCCACGCATATACATACAGCCTAGACGTTGCGGACACCGAAAAAAAGAAGCGATTTTCCTCAGGGTAGATATCAAAGCTGCAGAAAACATTCAAAAGCAGAAGAAACTATATAAATCACACTGGTTATCAATAATTGGACACGGTATTCCGCACGTTTGAGAAAGCTGACAGCACAAAACGAACATAACAAGGATTGAGAGGAAGCCTCAGTGTACTATAGCCAACATTTCGACAAGCGGGCTTGTCGTCATCTGGACATCGTATGGGCGTCCAAACGAAGACGCTCCTCTTGCCGAAACGTCTGCCGGATTCAGGCTTCCCCTCGGGCCTCGTTCATGTTGCTTTGTTCTGTCAGGTATCCATCTTCCTTCCTTCTCTTCATTGTGCATTTCATATAGTTAAAATCGTGCAAGAGCCATCTTTTGCGCTTGTGAATCAGGCCGAGACACAAGCCATTCTGTTAATTTTAAAGCACGCTTAAAATGAGTGGCAGGAAGAAGGGCGGTGAATGCCAGCAGAACGACATGCAGCAAAAGAGGAAAGCAAACTAGTGGAAAGGAGAGCCATCAGATTTCATCCGCAGTGTAATAACCACTCTCATCGGCTCAGTCGTTCCCACTAGGTCATCTGAACAAGAGCTACTTTCAAACAGCCTGGACAGTACATTGCTTCCAATATTTACAGGCAGCCGCAAAGGCATGGCAGGCTGAAGACGTCTTTTAAATTAATCTTAAACGAAAGCGAAGCCCAATGGCGGATACTGTCGGTACTTAGGCTCTTTAAATAGAGCTATCTTCACTGCATGGAGAAGCTCTTCCCAGTGCCTCTAACAATGGACAGTGTTTTAGGTCCCTAACCCTGCTGCAGGCCAGACAGATGCAATGAACTTTTTATTTACATATTTAAAGGACATTGGACATCTTGACAAGCTCTAATTTCATCTTGCATGTAATCAGCATACGTTCTTCGCGCAGTGAACTTTGTTAGGTCATTTGTCGTACTATGCACTTAATCACTTCATATGTAACGTTATTACTCGCCGAGGCACCTTAGTACGCAATTAATGGATGAATTTTATCTTCTCCCTTTTTCATTTGTTTTATTTTACCTTATCTGCACCGCTTATCTCTCAGATTGCCTTTTCCACGCAGAGTTATAGCATACCAGCGAGTTTTGAACGCCGGCTAAATTCTCTGTTTTTTCATTAAAGGGCTTCTCTCTCTCTCTCTCTTTAAAGAAGTTGCACATAGACCCTCCCAGCTTCCAGTGCTTCATAGGCATGCTCTTACAGAAATGCTCTAAATTACAGCCAACTTATCTCTCCTGGTTTGTGAGCCGTGCCACGAAGCGCAAAATGTCTATTAAGTTCTCATCCGTAGAGGGGCACGATTTATTTGGGTGGTATACTGACCCCTGAGCATTGTGCTTCTAAAAGCGAAAAGAAGAATGCGTTTCTAGAAATGTCATAGAGAAACTTATCGAATTGAAACTTGTCGTAAAGAAACTTCTAATCTATCGGAAGCGTGATCTTAAACATTGCTTAACAACATGCACAGAACAATCAAAATGCTTTCGTACCACAAAGTGTTTTTTTTCAATGTTTTAAGAAAGGTGTCGATACAGAATTCAAGCAAAAAGCACTTCTCGCAATCGAACTGTAGTCGTATGACTTCCCGGGAAACCTTGATATATTTTCTTTGTTTTGAGTCCATGCGAAGATGTTACTGCTAGCAACTCACTTCAAGAAATCATTAGACAAACGTTTCGGCTTCAGGACTCTTACGCTAAGCAAGCGATCTTTATGAAGTTGGTTTTAAAGTTTGGCATTTTTCACTTCTTGAACAGAGAATACCTGAGGTCGTTACAAAACGCAGTGAAAATAGCAAATTATGCCGATGATGGCCAACCATCTCTCCACAAAGAACAACCTGCGAAACAAATTATTGTGCAGGCGACATAATGAATAACATCTTGGCATGACGTTGGCATATGATTCAGTAAAGCACCGAGCTGATTTCTATTTGAAACCTGAACTTAACCCGTCACAATATAGGCTTATGATGAAAGTAACTACATCGTGGCGGGTTGTTCTCACTGGGCGTCTTCCGTTCAACTTATATACAGGCTAAGCCTAGAGCTTGCGCACAGGTTCAAAAGTCTCAAACAAGGCATTAACTCATCCATGGTGATTACCACGGAACGATTATTCGCGTGGGTGACGCCGACGGTGGCTGCTTGCAAGACGGAGCTTCAACGGGCAAACGGGGTTCAGTGTCCTGCGGGCACAATAAAGCGAGTATATTTACATGTATTTCCCACTGATCCAGCGGTCATTCACTGTCAAAACAAGGGCGTCGTCCTGAGACAAGGGCTCGGGCGCAACACGCCACTGATGCATGCCAGCATCACGCAAAACACACGTGATGTCATGTCATCGCGTCAACGCATCTTACGACGCGACGCTTCAGCGTGGTTTCTTGCCTGCTCTAGCTCACGACCACTCCTACCTCAGAGAAGAAGCGCCGCGGTGTGGACCAGGATCAAAGGATGACGCTTCGCTTCCTCGTTTAGAAAGCCATGCGCCACTGCTATAGCCCCCCCCCCCCCCCCCCCCCCCCTTCGTGCTTCAGTCCTGCAAGGCGTGCCGCACAACCTGAAAGGTTCATCGCCGGCGAAACAGGGATGAAGATGAAAGTAAAAACGATTAAACGAGGCAAAAGCGAACAGCCAAGTCGGACAGGCGTGCGTACATGGCAAGCAGGCCGTCCATCACATCACTCACGACCCAGAGCCCGGAAGAGGGCGCTTAGAGCTGCGATAGCTTAGTGCCGTGGAAAGGCTGCCTCGCTGCAACTTTCAGCAGCGTAGTAGGCAGAAAAAGAGGGTTCTATGCACGGCATCCTTGAGGGGTGTAGGGGCGCCTGTGTTTTTAAGCTGTTGGGCGCGTGGAAGGACTCCATTATTATAGTTGTAGCTGCGTATTATTCCGAGCAAAACACCACGCCCAGCCTGTCCATAAATCTCATTCCGAGCCTACTTCACAAAACTGGGCATCCTGACATCTGCCGTATGCAAAGAAGCTTCTCACTCGTTTATTTTCGTTCCCACTATTTTAGCACTTGCTTTTTCTGTCTTTACTGTCTTTTCTGTCTTTGCTCTTCACGCTTTTGCCTTCAATATATGTGACATACGCGTACTCCAGAAAACCTCCAAAGTTAGGCTCGTTTAGAGGCCGTGCGCCGCACTGCGCAATGTTTTGGCGTGGAACGGTCCTCTCTTGAGGCGACTTGCAACTAGCATCGCCGAACAGGTATTAGAGAGAAAACGTTGCGTCAGTAAGTCCAGGCTTACCTGGAATATAGCGTTGCGACGTCCCGGACATCGCGTCTCTTGCAATGATGAGCCGCGGTACAAGACGCAAAGCTAGTGGAAAGACTGTAGTTGTGCATTGCTTGGGCCAACGACAACAAGTTTATTGGAAGGCAGCAGCCAAAGCGACAGGAAAAGAGGTTTTGCTTTCATTGCGGACAATTAAAATGAATTAGAAGAGCGGTATCAGTTATTGACAGACATAATGACGGTGGAGTTTTTACAGCTTTTACCCAACACTGTTACAGGGTGGATTCATTGGTGCTTCAAACACAAAAGACAGACACCAGGCATGTGCAGTGTGAAAATTCATTAGAATATATTCTGTCAAAACTCCTGGCGTTTGTAAATTGCGCGGCTCAAGGATTTAGAGCAATGACGTGCACGGATAACAGAGAACACGAACGAGTATATAAACCAACAATGATGACTTTCAAGGCACAGTTTAGGGCTATAGTCATCCTACCCTAACATTTTTATATTCATTCGAAATTTACCGCCTGCACCCAAATGTCTTCGAAAATTGAAAACACCTAAGCTCGTGGGCCTATTCATCAAAGGCGTGTGGATTATGTAAGGCGCGATTAAAAGCAATACAGTGAAGGCGGCGGAAGCATAAATGCACATTGGCTCGGTATCTGGTAGCGTGGTATTGTAAATTATGAACGGTGAGGTGTACTTAGCACCCAAAGAGACACATGGGCTATGAGGGACGCTGTACTGGAGGGCTGTACGCAAAAATTTATACCACCTGGGGTTCTCTCTACGTGAGCTGAGGTCGCACAGTCTACGGGCGATTTAGAGCGAAAGCTCCATTTCATGACCAAAGCGGAAGTCTTGACCTCGAACTTGACCATGAATGAATGAATGAATGAATGAATGAATGAAAAAATAAATTTTGCCGCGAATACAATTTGAACCCGCGATGGCGCGAACAGATCAGCCTCACTGGCCACTGCACACCGCAGCCTGTAACGTCAATGTTATACTGTAACAAACACTAGAGCTGCGCTTTATACATCGTCGTCTAAATCAACTTCCATCTGTGGTGCGAACAGATCAGATCAACTTAACCTTGACCAGAACTTAAACTGAGTCTAATATTGCAGCCAGACGTGCCGACCACCTATTAAAGCAAACCCATGAGCCAATTAGGCTAAATAGATGCTTTCGGAAGCCTACTGGGTTAAACAACATTAAAGCCCTGCAATTTTTTACACCTCGCACCGATAGGAATTAGGCAGCTGTGACCGGGGTCATTTCCGCGTGTCTGGGAGCAGCAGCTAGCTAGTACTGTATTAATCCGCGCAAGCTATATTTTCCTTGCTCTGTAGCACATATCTTCATATATCCTCATGATTCACCATAAGTTGTGAAGAACTTTCGGCTCTCTTTCCAGAAGTTTCCACTTAAAGACCATAGGGCAGTCATAGCAGAACAAATACATCTAGTTCGTATAAGTTATATCTAAGACATTGTTCGAAAGCCGAGCTCCGATTCCCGTCTAGTTCGCCGGGCGTTTCTTTGGTAGCAGTGGCGATATGTCGAGTTCCCTCCTTTCGTTGACTGGCTGCCACTTTATGTCGCTCCGGTTATCGGCCACAGTAGATTGACCCACTTGCCATCGTAATGAATGGGTGGTGCCTGCGGAGCGGTATACATGACCACCACACGTGCGCATCCACACATTATGCGAGGACAGTATAACCGTGCGCAGATTATAAAAATGAGCATTACTTTAGGCGCGCAGCGGGCTCTACAACACTGGCAGTCAGTAACATAAAACATTTATATATTAGATGTGAAGCAACCACCGCTGCCTATCATTTTTCGTGAATCGCGTGTCAACGTAGTTTTCCACTGCAATCAATGGCAACATTCTAGCGTGTAATTTCTTTCAAGCCTGTCTGAACGACTGGCTGAACACTTTCCGAAGAGTTTCTGTGAGGATAAGTTCGCTTACGGCTATTGCTGTGGCAAGGCAGGGACACCCGCCGTGATGACTCCGTAGCCAATATGTAATTTTGCGCCACAGCCCAACGTCACCTGATCGAATCTCGGTCGCCGTGGTCGCATTTACACAACAGCTAAATGCAGAATTGCCTGTGTGATATGCGATGCTAATGCCCCCTTAAGAATCTTATTTGGTCGAAAATAATCCAGAGGTATTCATACGTTGTATTTCATAGCCACAGAGCAGTTTCTGTACGTCCATCCACACATAACGCTGCTTATCACACTATACCATACCGTATAATACTATACCAGACCCACCGCTGTGGTTAAGACGCTCGGCTTCCAAGCCCAAGATATAGCTATCGGGTCGATGCAGCGCTGGCTGCATTTCGATGGATGCAGAATGCGAAAGCACCCGTTTGCTGTGCGATGTCAGAGCGCGTTCGAGACCTACAGGAGGTTGAAACCAATCGGGGCTCTTCCGTTATGACGTCTATAATTGCCTGGTGCAGCTACAGTGTTCTAAACCCCCAATACCTTACCACACCTTGCCAGGATATAGAGAAAGCACTTCATGATTTAAGAAGAAATAAAGCACCCACCTGAAAAAGAGTGAACAGTACACTGGCCTGTGCTATTTTCCCGCCGAGTCAGCCCTGGCTTTGCCGCCGACCAACTATGGGCTAACGCCGCATTCGGGTCCTGGCTGCGAAACGCCACCGCCCTCGGAGAGCGAGCACGCGCCGCGGCCTGTGCCGGGCTGGTCGAACCACTCGCAGCCCTCTCCCTCCTCCCCTCGCACGCGCGTGCACCGCAGCACTGTCAGGAAGGAACACAGCGCGTGAGCATTCTCCGCCAGTACGGCTGACGTCTAGGAAGTTCGCTGCTGCACGTTCAACCGGCGACTTTCTTAAGTTGGCCATAAAAGCAGGTCATAACGAGTGCGCTTAGACGTCAGCCTAAGTAGCCTACACGTTTGCGCAGGGTATGCTTCCCTGACAAGAAATTTCTATCTGTGCGTAGATAGGACTTGGGAAAGTGTACAATGTCTTCTACGGATACCGCCATATTAGCCTTTTTTTACACATTTTACTTTGGACACAGGGGCACTCAGTTTCACGGTAAACTCTTTCTCTCTACTGCCAGAAGACGCCATGAAGATGAAATGAGCATCATGGTTGCCTTTGCATAGCTGCGAGTCTTTTAGAATAATTTTGAAACTCTCATTATCTTTCCCTTTTGAACACGATGACAATAACTCATTTCGTTTGGGTGACTGTCGGCTT
>JARKHS020014171.1:0-22444 GCA_030143305.2 Amblyomma americanum | reverse complement strand
ATGTGAAGCAACCACCGCTGCCTATCATTTTTCGTGAATCGCGTGTCAACGTAGTTTTCCACTGCATCAATGGCAACATTCTAGCGTGTAATTTCTTTCAAGCCTGCCTGAACGACTGGCTGAACACGTTCCGAAGAGTTTCTGTGAGGATTCGGAAAAGTTCATTTACGGCTATTGCTTTGGCAAGGCAGAGACACCCGCCGTGATGACTCCGTAGCCAATATGTAATTTTGCGCCATAGTCCAACGTCACCTGATCGAATCTCGGTCATCGTGGTCTAATTTACACAACAGCTAAATGCAGAATTACCTGTGTGATATGCGATGCTAATGCACCCTAAAGAACCGCCTTTGGTCGAAATTAATCCAGAGGTATCCATACGTTGTATTTCATAGCCACAGAGCAGTTTCTGAACGTCCATCCACACATAACGCTGCTTACCACACTATACCATACCGTATAATACTATACCGGACCCACCGCTGTGGTTAAGACGCTCGGCTTCTAAGCCCAAGATAGAGCTATCGGGTCAATGCAGCGCTGGCTGCATTTCGATGGATGCAGAATGCGAAAGCACCCGTTTGCTGTGCGATGTTAGAGCGCGTTCGAGACCCACAGGAGGTCGAAACCAATTGGGGTTCTTCCGTTATGGCGTCTATAATTGCCTGGTGCAGCTACAGTGTGTTAAACCCTCAATACCTTACCACAGCTTGCAAGGATATAGAGAAAGCATTTCATGATTTAAGAAGAAATAAAGCACCCACCTGAAAAAGAGCGAACAGTACACTGGCCTGTGCTATTTTCCCGCCGAGTCAGCCCTGGCTTTGCCGCCGACCAACTATGGGCTAACGCCGCATTCAGGTCCTGGCTGCGAAACGCCACCGCCCTCGGAGAGCGAGCACGCGCCGCGGCCTGTGCCAGGCTGGTCGAACCACTCGCAGCCCTTTCCCTCCTCCCCTCGCACGCGCGTGCACCGTAGCACTGTCAGGAAGGAACACAGCGCGTGAGCATTCTCCGCCAGTACGGCTGACGTCTAGGAAGTTCGCTGCTGCACGTTCAACCGGCGACTTTCTTAAGTTGGCCATAAAAGCAGGTCATGACAAGTGCGCTTAGACGTCAGCCTAAGTAGCCTACACGTTTGCGCAGGGTATGCTTCCCTGAAAAGAAATTTCTATCTGGGCGTAGATAGGCCTTGGGAAAGTGTAAAATGTCTTCTACGTATACCGTGCTATAAGTCTTTTTTTTAAACATATTTTACTTCGGGCACAGGGGCAGGCAAATTCACCAGTCAACTCTCTCTCTCTACTGCCAGAAGACGCTATGAAGATGAAATGAGCATCATGGTTGCCTTTGCATAGCTGCGAGTCTTTTCGAATAATTTTGAAACTCTCATTATGTTTCTCTTTTGAACATGATGACCATAACTAATTTCGTATGGGTGACTGTCGGCTTCCTTCATATGTATACGTCGTAACGATCACTTGTTTCCCAATACTTATGTACTTATTTCTTGATAGTGATTTTTACACTAACTTCGGCATACCCCCGGCAGTGCTTTGAACCTAAAGTGTTATATTCATCAAATATGCATCATCTAAGAAAGCTACGTCGTCATAGGCGTTATTTATGATTACCCACCGTTTTAATGAGATGCTGGCACGGCGGGAGATGCCACCGCAAATGCCCGCTTTGTTCAGAAAAATTTATCAACTTTCATATCTGTTCTACCAACTTTTACAAAAAGCTTACATGCGCCCAGGCGATGGAAAAGCTTCTAATGTGAGAACAAGTCCCCACCAGAATACTCAACCGTCTTCAGCACTATAACCATTCTGCATGCAGGTCATTTCGGATCTATAAAAGCCAACAATGCTCCACAGGTTGGTGTACTGGTGTTTTAAAATTTTTCATTCGCAACTAATTCGTGAAAAAGAGTAATAGCGACTGTTATCAAGCCTTAGCCAGATCTATGAGGCTCGAAAACACCATGGTTCTGCTATGGCATGGCTGCCGCTGAAGATAGAAATACCAGATCAGTTTCACTTCTACCGAGGTCTGAAAACCCCGCCAGTGTGAATGGCACCTAAAGATAGTGGCTATTTCGGAAACAGTTGCCAGCTTCAGAATGAACCCATTCATGCGACGGATTTCTTCCATGCCACCTATTGTCTTATATAGTTCTTTTATTTTTATTCCTAATTTTCATGCTTCTATCGAGAAGAAAAACCGAAACAGTGGTATATAACCCGTTCCAGCGATACGGGCTCAAATCCTGTAATATGCGCATTATTTACGGTGAAGAAAGACATCATGTTTTTATATCTAATATTCGAACAGACACGAATGCAAAGAAGCCAGTCTGGAACCCTTTACATGAAGCTATTTCAAATCATATTTTGCGAGACGAGTTTCCGAGTTTTGTTGTAAATTTTGGTGTGTGAAAAGTTTTTTTGTTTTCATTATTCCTTGCCAACCAGTGCGACACTGCCAGATCTTTATCCTGCCTAATTTATGTACTTGTGTGAGCGGCGCTTAGAGCAATCAGGTTATTTTCATGTTGTAGAGGGCTCTCGGTGTATTCTGAGTATGTACACCTGGCGTTAAAAATTTATACAACCCATTAAGACCGAAAAATTTGAAATTCATCGACGTTTGTGCAGGCAACGTAGAATAGATGTATGCAGAATAATTTTGAGATCGTGAATTATAGACTGTACTCTTCAGTCTCAAGCTATATGCCATGGATGCAAGGCGATTAAGTTTTTTCCTCAAAGTCACATTCCGCAAACTTGTGATATCTGCTGTACGTAATCTAATATTTAGTGGCACTTATTCAGAAAACAAAAATAAAGTTAGAAAGAAAACGAAGCGTTGAGACCACTAACGAGTCCACAGATATGTCCTTAGGTGGTAATTTAATTATCTGCAATCATTGCTCGAATTAGAAGCGAGCCGATAGCTACGGTAATCATTCATTGGTTTCGGGTTTCACGCAACTTTGAAACTCTCACTTTATGGCATATCCCTACGTGTCAGCTCGTGGATAATGGTGAAGAGAGAACAGTGCAGAACCTTGGGCTTTTTGACCACATGCTTACACCTAATTGGCTGGTGCTTCAACTCTCGACGACGCGATGTAGTCGCAAAAGGCGTCCGACCAGTTAGCTAGGCAATAGGTGCTGGCGCTTCACCGACACTTGCCAAGCAGACCGGAAGTGTATGCCTCGATAAATCATACACCTTGACTTTGTTTGCAGACCCTAAAATAGGCCAAGACTAGCGTGAAAAAGGAGCAAACGAAAAAAAAAAAGTACACCGAATAAGAGATACAATCCCTGCGCCTGATGCATAAGAAATATCAGGAATAATAAAGAACGTACAGAAGCTATTATTGCGTGCACGACTTTAGATTCAATGCACTGCCGCACGAAAATTATGTGATAATATATGGTGGAAAGCAATAGCGGAACATCATGTTCAGCACAGCGTTGAAAGCCTGCTGTTTTCTGCAATCCTCTAGCCGAGCTCCAATAAAATCCAGCTTTCAGCAATCTCCTTCTTGCAACCAAATTTTTATGACATACATAAATTTTTCTGATCTAGAAATTTTTTAAACAACTTGCTTGCATTGTAGTTGGTTCATTTTCAAGGAAAGTTAAAACGGTGCAGTGGGATGAGGACAATAGGAAAATACACGAATACAGCACCAATTTCACGACTACAACGCCCGTGGTGTTGTATTCGTCTCTGCATCTTGTTGCTGTCCTATTCGCGTCTTAACTTTCCTAGGAATTGGTATCGTCACTACTTTTCACCCAGTAAATATTCAGGAATTGATTGCCCGAGAAGCTCATTGAGTAAGTGTGTTTTTACTAATGCATCGGTGCGTAATGTAGAACGAAAAGTAGCGGCTTGTGAAGTTTTATGCTCTGGCGCCAGAACACTTGCCAATATCCAGGCTGTATGCAAATCCACACGTAGTGCTTGTAATTCAGAAATCACGAACCGGGAGAAAAAAAAATGTTACTGATCCGGAGTTCCCGGGTTCGAACCCGACCGCGGCGGCTGCGTTTTTATGGAGGAAAAACGCTAAGGCGCCCGTGTGCTGTGCGATGTCAGTGCACGTTAAAGATCTCCAGGTGGTCGAAATTATTCCGGAGCCCTCCAGTACGGCACCTCTTCTTTCTTTCTTCTTTCACTCCCTCCTTTATCCCATCCCTTACGGCGCGGTTCAGGTGTCCAACGATATATGAGACAGATACTGCGCCATTTCCTTTCCCCGCAAAAAACCAATTAAAAAAAAAATGTACTGACCAGGGCAGTACTCTTTCACCCCAGTGTGAGACTAGACATCATGTGAATGCGTATACAGGTACCACTGAAGGCGGTCCTCATGAGCGACATGTCATGTAAAACTTCACCCACCACTCTCCTCCTGTAGAGAATCATTTCGCCTATGGAATGCAGCTCTGTATAGCACCTTCCTTACCGCCTCACTGCTCTGACTACTGCGTGAAAGCGCAGGCCGTCTAACGCTAACCACTTTTCGGGCTTTCAGTGCCGGGTTTCTGCACTGCTCTTTCTTTTACCATAACCGATAGTAGTCTGGAGCACTGGTGCTGAAAGCGTTGGTCGTCGCCCCAGCCTTTCTTCCTTTTTGCCGGCTCTGCGAACAAGATGAAAAACCGGCGCCAAAAGCAACGACCGCAGATACAAAGCAACCTAGGCGGTTCTAGACCGCGGTATAAGAAAGCATATCTAACCACAACAATAGAACGTGAGCAGGAAGAAAAAACAAAGGACAAAGGAAAGGGGTTTGAAGGATACATTGCCATATACGAAAGAAGGCCTTCACCGAAGAAGCCGCAAGCGCCGAGATTCCAGGGATCTCGCCCTTCGCTCCGTGTGTTCCCTTTGTGGAAGGCGCACGCATCTCGCCGTTGCAGGCAGCACCAAGTGTGCAAACGCGTATTGTACGGCGAGTTGATGGACGAACGTGAGAGCCCGTAATTGCAGTCCTATAGATCGCGAGACGCCGGCAGCGCGTTCCAGAGTACGCTGCTCGGCCGTGTACACGAGGTCTGAAGGATCAGCGATGTGGACCGTTTTTGCGAAGGGTGCATGCGGCACTAAAGTCCTCGCTTTTTGCCGACGCTGCTGCCACCCCGTTCAATCAACTGCGCGCACTCCGGGGAGCCGAGAAATCCGTTCTGTCGGGAAGGATCGAGGTCACATCGTAGCGTGGCGTACACCAGTGACCTTGACGCCCACTTGCATCTTCCCTGACGCAAAATGCGCTGAACCCAAAGCTGGTGTGTACGGAGTCTCACGAGGATGCTGGATTGGCCGAGTTGGAGTGGATGCATGTTTGGTAAATTCAGCGCGGAAAAAGAGGATCGTCATCCTAGTCTTTTTTTTTCGCTGATTTTTCCAAATATATACCGCGGATATTGTTGACGGCGCATGGCTCACTATGGCCTGAACTTGCGCTCTTCATTGATAGAGAAAAAAGGGTGCTGAGAGATGCTTTGAGGATATATCGCCGCTCCATATGTCTCAAGAGCCTTCAAGGTGAGAGTGGAAGCTCGCACCAAACAATCATTTGAAAAGTTAAATAAAGCAGCCGCGGTGGCTGAGTGGTTATCGCACTCGGCTGCTGACCCGAAATACGTGGGTTCGATCCCGGCCACGCCGGTCGAATTTCGATGGAGGCTAAATTCTAGAGGCCCGTATACTGTGCGATGTCAGTGCGCGATAAAGAAGCCCAGGTGGTCGAAATTTCCAGAGCCCTTCACTACGGCGTCTCTCATAGCCTGAGTCTCTTTGGAACGTTAAGCCCCCAAAAAACCAAACCAAATTTGTGTACCTTAACAATGCACAAAGCAGGCACCAGCCGAAATTTTGTTGTCTTGAAAAATAGCGCACTTGGCAGCCGCGGAATCGAGAGGGAGTGCAAACCTCCGGAAGGAGCTTCGCTGCACATTTTTCGGCAGTTTCACTG
Organism: Amblyomma americanum; assembly: GCA_030143305.2. Classification (NCBI taxonomy): domain Eukaryota; kingdom Metazoa; phylum Arthropoda; class Arachnida; order Ixodida; family Ixodidae; genus Amblyomma; species Amblyomma americanum. The sequence continues at coordinate 16,443 of JARKHS020014171.1, read as the reverse complement.
AATCAAGGGTCGCGGCAGTTTCGTCGGTTTTATAGTCATCGAAAACCAAAGCTACAAACTACAAACATACAGAGGTGTACTTTAGTGGCTATAATTCGAAGATGCGTCAGAAGTCGGTAAAGAATCTGCAGCTCAGTCACCAGATGAGATATGGTAGCGAGGACTTAGCAGGCGTGAATGCAAATACGAGGTTCAAGAACTGTATGATAGGAACTCTGGCATAATCGGCTCAAAGGATGACGCTGATATGGCTCAGAACTCTCAGAATCTGAGGATTTAGTGTATGGAGGGAGAAAGACCAGCTATCGACGGTTTTATTGAAGGGTTAGATGCAGCTGTGGTGACTAATTGTAAAAAGGTAGCAACTGTAAGGAACAAAACATGCGAAATGATAGCATTAGTCCAAATTTTAGAGAGAGAAATTCCCCAAGTTGGCGGAGATTTGTTGTAACAAGAGAGTAATAACTCATTACTTACAAGAGAGTAATTACGGCAGTAGCGGTACTTCGGTGGCGGAAAATGTCACTAGCCAATACATAGGGCGCCCACAGACAGTGTGTTTATGCACCTCGTATTGAGGAGATAGACTGCTCTAAGAAACACCGTTGCCTCGAATTGACGCTGGAGAAGACATTAATATCGCTTCCTATCTTATGATAATAATTTTCTCATTCCACTCTCTTAGAGGAACTTCCGCTAACTGCCCGGCTCATGACTGTATTTAGGAGCTGCTTGCTTTTTTATTCAAAGCTAAATACGAGCAACGCAGACAAGAAGTCCTGCTGATTTCCTTCACCTTGGTCCGAGGCGGTGCGTCGAATAGCCACAAGTAGTGGCCGTGGCAGTGACACACAATGAAGACCCCCAAGGCGACCGGCCGGCTGCCTCTGGACCGCAAACGTCGTGACCATCGGAATCGAGCGTGACGCGCTCGCGGGCTGGCCGCCCAGACTTCCTCCTTAGGACGCGTCTGAAGTCAGATGCAAAATAGAAAGGAGATCCATTCGCTTTCGTTGCGGTCCCCGACTTCCTGCTTGTACGCAGGCAACGCAAGATCTTCGGACGGAGACGGTGGACAGGCCAATGTCACCGGTCCTCTCAGGCGATGTCCTCCGCTTGTGTGGTTCCAGTGCCGACTCCCCTGGGCCTCCTGGTGTGTCGCCATTCTTAACTGCGTCCCAGGTGGTAGCAGCGGGAAGTCGTGCGAATGCAAACAAAAGACGTGGACTCAGGGGGCTATTCCTGAAAGACCAGAATCCGGACTGCACGCAGGCAGGCAAGCCGCAACCAGAGTGAGAAAGAAGGAGCGTTTACCTCGCGCTAAACGGCTGCGGTGGCGAGCCCGCCCAGCAGCACCAGCTTCCTCCTGCATCGAGAACGAATTCCGCAATCGACTCCAGCAGAAAAGAAATGATTAACAAAAAGGGATAAGTTGCGAGACGTGTCTGTCGCGTGCACTGCCGACGAAGCTCTGTACACACGTATAGCGGCGGCGGCGTCTGGAACTGTTCGGGATTTTTTTGTTGTCTTCTACCTCTGTGTCTGGCCCGCGCCAGTTCTCGGGGCTTCCTCAGGCCCCCCACCGGAGACAAAAAGCCGACGGCGGCTACTAAACTTGAACCTGCGTGGAAGCAGTGATGCGATTGCCTTGAACGAAGAAGTGGCGGCCCCTATATCTCCAGGAGCAAAAGCTACCGCGACAAACCGTTTACGCGGAACAGCCTGCAGGCAGCCATCGGCACGTCCTCCTCCGGGCGTTCCAATGGATGGGGTATGCCGGCGAGATCGGGCCGGCCATCGGTTTCGTATATACCAAAAGGACGATGTACGATAGGAATCGCTTGCGGCTGTGAAGGCGCCGAAATCGCCGCTTCCTGGTCCCCGTAGAGAAAAAAAACGAAGGAGCAGAAAACATTGCGGAAGAGCGGACGGACCTTGGCGAAACCGGCAGCAAATCCTAAAATTGGTCTCACTCCACGCTTCTGTAATAGTGAAGGTCGCACGTGGCCGACTGAGTTTCATCGTGTGTGGCCTATCTCCGATAACGAACAAGCTTACAGGTAAATCGGCCTGCTCTTGGAGCGTGCCGAGTCACGCGCCTCAGTTTGCTGAACTCGATAGGCGCGAATGCATATGTAGTGCGCGATGAGGCGAGCGGTGGGGAGATTGCGTTTTGAAGGCTTGTTCGCAGTGTGCCTTAAAATGCAAATGCGTTCTTGGCAGGAACGGGAAAGATAAGGGTTCCCGTTGTCGTGTAAGGCTCCTCCTCTCTTCTCTTCCTAAGTGTGTTCGTTTGATTACGCTGCTTATGTGCTGTTTTCGTTGTTTTTGGGAACCAACAAACATTGCACGGCACTCGCGGTAGCTCAGTTGCGCGACAACTTATAAACGCGTGCAGTTCTGTTTGTGTCCGTGGTTCGTGAGTTAAACCCATCTTCGATAAATTCGCATGCATTTACTCCAAAGGACATGTCTCACGGTTACACATATGCGAATCGCAAGCGTTGTAGTGTAAAATATTTCAAGAATATTTAATTTAGTTTGCAAAGGAGTACCATAGAGTATAAGAGAAGCCAGGCAGCAATCTGCAAGGAACTTAGGAAAATCTTACAGGGAAGGTGATAATTAATTTTTAAAAATGGTGTTCTCGAGGTTAAGAGAAGCTTTTTGTGGCATAGTAACAGGCGAGTAATGTTGAGTAATGTTAACTAGTACATGGACAATTAAGTTCTAATAGATAACTATTTACTGATAGGCACCTGATTGCAGTTAGAGATTTGTAGCTGTCCGTTAGTAATAGCCGTATCAGCTTTAGAATTTCGAAAACGCAATTACCCTCCGCACTGTGGCTCGATAAAATTTGCCTATATCGGCTAGTTACGTGCATTGGAAGGTTTGCTTTTTCTGCATGCTTTTCGAAAGCCATGTATTTTCGCAGGACGTAGCCAAATTTTGTCGGCGCACAGCGGTGAGGGTAATCGCGTTTTCTAAAATCTAAAACCTGATAAGGCTATTACTAACGGCCGGCTACGAATCTCTATTTGCAGTCAAGTGCCTATCTGCAATAGGTAAAAAGTTGACTACTAAAATTTAGTTAATCACATTTAGTTAACATGATTAGCCTGTTTCTTGACGTCCGCCAACACTGGTATTACTACGCCGCAAAATGTTTCTCCTTATTTCAAAATGCTTACTTTTAACGAAATGAAAACTAATGAAAAGGGTTTAGCTTAAGTAAAGGACAACGCAGCGAGCCATGAATAGAAGAATGATAGGTGTAACGTTAAGTGACCGGAAGCGGACAGAGTGGGTGAGGGAACAAACGCGGGTTAGTGACATCCTCGTCGAAATAAAGAGGAAGAAATGGGCTTAGACAGGGCATGTAATACGAAGGCAAGATAACCGCTGGCAATTAAGAGTAACGGAATGGATTCCAATGGAAGGAAAGCGTAGCAAGATGCGGCAGAAGGTTAGGTGGGCGGATAATAGGAAGAAGTTTTCGGGGATACGTTGTCCGCAGCTGACAAAGTACAGGGTTAATTGGAGAGACATGGGAGAGGCCTTTGCCCTGCAGTGGGTGTTGTCAGGCTGCTGCTGCTGATGATGATGACGATCACCTTCCCTGAAACACCTGGTATAAAATTTCCAATTCTGCAATTTAGCAGCTTTACGGCTTTAAGGAAAAGGAGAGAGAGCTCTTTGATGAAAAATAGAGATTTTAGCCCGCGTAAGTATTCGCTGACATGCAAACAGTCTTCGGCCTAATCGAAAGAAACCATCATTAAGAGGAAGAGGTGCCACTCAAAAGGCGCTATGAAGGACATAAAATTTTCTCACTCCTATATCTTCCCCTGGATTCACTTAATGACGCTGACCTCCAACCTTCATAAAGCGGGCTCGTATCTTCTGTTTAAATGCAAGTTTTCTTTTTTCTTTTGTTTTTCAGTGACCTCTCTATTTGACTTTTATATATAAATGTCTAGGCGCTGAGAGCATCTAGTAAGTCAACATAGCAGTATGAGTAACCCTCACGCCATCTACTATGGAGCATCATTGGGCATATTTATGGTATACCAGTCACAATTTTATACAACCTAAGTAGGGTGGAAGGGATATATTAAGGTCGTGACAAAATTGTACATCACTTAATCGCATTGAGCCCGCTGGGGAAGCCTGCGCCTGCAAATAAAGCCTCAGCTCGCTACAAGTGTCGATCCATGTGATGTCGACGTTAACTCGAAAGTGGACTTGTTGTTTTCGTATTACATAGCTTATTCTAAGCACTCGACGTTGTAATGAGTACGAATTGATCAACACGGTAACCTCCTTTACAACTTCTGAGTTCTGCGCGCCCACCTGTGTGCGCTGCCCCCAGTTTGTTTATCCCATGGGATGCAATACATTCGCTTGTTATGTGTTGCGTTTGCGGATGCGCTGGCTGTGAGGCGCAGTGAGTTGAGTGACGAAAAGTTGTGCGGGAGAAGGCAGCAGCCGGAGTGGAGCTAATTCTCCACCCGGCTACACAGCGACGTTTACTGACTGTCTGCTTAGCGCTTGGTTCCAAGAGCGGCTCACTATGAGCCGCTCTCACCGCTCCATCACTCAGGCAGCAATGCGGGAACGGCGTTGTTTTTTTTCCCTCTTCATATCTTCCTCTTTCACGAGCACCGTTAAGACGCACGATATACGCTGCCTAGTCGCTATAAAAAGCCGCCGGCCACTCACCGTCCGTCAAGTCATGCGGCAGTGCGAGCAAGAACGCGCGGAGATTGAGACGCGAGACTGAAATGTGCGTTTCGTGAGTTTCTGACGGCGGGGAACGATGGAAGGCGTTTGTGTGTGTGAAGCGAACAGCGAGAGAGGAGAGTGTACTAGATGGTGAGATGGGAGGAAAAAGAAAATGCATAAGCGAGAGGACAGCGGCGAGACTAAATGGCTGAAAGTAATCTGGACCCGAAAGAAAGCAGCAACCACGGCGAGCCACTCCGGGGACAGAGCAGGTGAAAAAAAAAGCGAAAGGAAATAAAACAGAAGCTCTAAAACTTGAGACTCGCCGAACCACTTCAGTATCATTAAGGGGCTGTCCAGCGACGATACCGCCGCCGTGGCGGAGGCCGCTGTTCGCTCTGGGTATCTGGCTATAAATAGCACGGCAGACCGTAAACATGGCTATCACACACGTCTCAACTGTCTTTTCCGCTCGCCCGTGAAAGACGGAACGAAGAAGAAATAAGAATGAAATAAGTGGATAAAAGCCGCCGAAGCGCCCATCAAAGAAACTGCGAGATTCAAAATACGGAGCCTCAGCGCACGCACACGCACCCTCACTTCTTTCTTTCTTTCTTTCTTTGTTTCTTTCTTTATTTTGTTCTTTCTTTCTTTTTACCATCGCCTTCAATAACGAAAGAATGACACAAAATAAACCGGTCAGGAACAAACCAAGGAAGGGTTTCCAGCAGCACTGCGTGCTCGTTTGTAACTAGTCTGTGTACTTTATAGTGTTTATTTTTGAAATAAATTGGAGCAGAAATCAGCTGAGATATTTGAGAAAAATAGAGTTTTGTAAACTTTTTTTACAAAAGGGGAATAAACACAAGAAGCTTATTTTGTTGTTTACATTGTTCACACACATCCTGCGTACAGTTGCTTGATATTAATACGAGGTTTGCTGACCAAGTTGACTCGGTTAAGTGAGCATGCTTTAGTTGACAGCACCCAACTTCGAAAATGCTCGATCAACATATTAATACCAGATATGTTGAAACGAGGTCGGTACCAAACGGGTAGTCGCACGCATATTGTTTCCAAAACAACGAAGCGACGACCACACCACTGTGCCTACACGGCAGGAAGGTTCGACCCCCGAATGAACCTTCTTCAGGCTGAAGTCGTCCCACGCTAGAAGCCAGAAAGTTTTTTTCATAGTGCTCGAAATCCTCTTTGCAGCACCGTTTTTCACAGTGATTCACAATTTGGAGGTCAATCTATGGCTCACCAGTGAACTTCAAGTGATACTGGTTGCTCCGCTCGATGTTCGTAAGCAATTTGTCCGAGCACCTTGAATAATGATGTACAACAGCTGCTGGCTACAATCGTTGGTCCTCTGTTACCACATTCATTTGGCTGTCCATGTTTCAGCAGCCTTCTGCAAGTCCCTGATTACACTTCTTTAGCAGGACAAAATGCTTCACACCCAGTAGAGGACACATCTCGTATTGGAGGTCGTAGCTGCGACTGAACTGTCTTCATAACCTGGAGTAATGAGGCAGATGTCTCGTGTAGAATGACTCTTCTCAGAAGTTTCTGCGAATATTTAGAGGGGTGCTTTCGGCTCCTCTCTCTGAGAATGTCAGGGCTCTTGAAAAAATTATTGTACATTAGATCAGCTAATCCAGGATATACAAAGCGAAAGATGTCGGCGTTCACTGTGTTCATTGGCGTTGGCGTTGACAATGTCCTAGACGGCGATGGCTTTGAGCAAAGGAAGGGCGCATAACTGGCTCCCTGGATATGCGGACGCCTCATTCGTGCTTTGATTCGTGGTGATAGAGAGATGTGGCATGAATGAATTAGCGCTGACAGCGTTGTGGCTGACATGCGGCACTGCAGCAATACCTAGGCCGAAGCGTTCATTTAGTGATCAATCTCTCGCGATCAACCATTAACTGCATGTCACCTCCAGGGTGGCAGGGAGGGTGCGCTGCCTATCCAGTGTGCGAAATGGAATCAAAGCGGGCTTTTGCAGTTGGACACCAATGCCATGTATATGAAAGCGAGATTGAGATCTCCGCTGACCCACGGAGCTGGTTGTGCGCCTTTCCTTTCGTGAAAATGAACGGCATTTGCAAAGTTGTTAACGCCAATGAGCTTTATGAACGCCGTCGGCTCACTTGTTTTGTTTGGTTTTCGAGGAAATGAAATAGTACAGTAACCGTAACATATCTCGGTGGACACCCGAACCGCGCCGTAAAGGAAGAGATAAAGGAGGGAGGGCAAGAAGAAAGAGAAAACTGAAAATTGAAAGTTGGATTTTAAGGAAATCCGCGGCGCTGCGCAGGGGCGGAACACCTGTGGCTCGGTGCTACTAGTGGCACATGCGCAGTAGTGACTAGGGAGCGAGAGAGAAATATCCGCGGAGAGGCGCGCGTTGTGACGTCATGTGCCTACTCGGAGCACCGCCACGGCGAAATCCCAATTTCGCGGCCAGTAAAGCTTTCGCTTTAAAACGGCGAAAGTCAGTACTAATGCTTCAGAGCATCGCCGACAAGCTGATAGAGAATCATCATTAGGGGTTCACTGTGGATATGGCTCTTTTTGTTGAACACGTAATAAATAATAGACAGAGCTTAACTTAGCGCTGCAGGGGCATCTTTTGTTGAGAACCGTGATCTATGTACTCTTCGCCGAGGTAGCTGCTGCTTTTTCCCGTGAGCTGGATCCAAAATGAGGTTTCGTTGCCCTAGATTTAAAAAAAAAGAAGTCGGGCCACGCGTAGACGAGCAAAATTTGTACTAACGACAAAAACTTTCATTGAATCGAGTGCTGTGTGATACGTGCGCTTAGGTGCTCGGTTGTGCCGGCTGCTCTGTTCAAGAGAGGAAACGATTGCGCCAATAGTCTAGTCGACAAGGGTTTGATGTACTGTTCTGAGTGTCTCCTCAGCGTTTCTGTTCTTCGAAAGGCGAAAGAGGACGATTGTTCCTTTGTGAAAAACGGCCGCCGGACAGCCTCAAGATAGCCAGAAACCGGTGACATCGTACCGGCGGATGTTTATCGATGTTTTTTCGGTTAAAACAGGAAAGAACTCAGCCTAGTTTCAACGCATTTACATAAACGAACGTTATTTTCGCTGCAAACTGTGCACCCCTGTCTCCTTTACCTTCACCTCCTTCCTGGTAACCACCATTTTCGACAGAAAAGCTTCGCTCTTCCCATGAGTACTAGACGACGCTTGAAGATGAACAACACAGGCAAATACGCACAAAGGGGTGAATCGCGGAAGCGAGTTACGCTTGAGGGCCTCTCGTTGCTAACGCGAGTGAAAACAACTGCGTAAATTTAGGCGTCCCTAATACACGTGCGCGAATGTACTCCGTAGTTAAACCCTTCCGTATGCGGATGAAGGACATCGGAACCAACGCCATGTAAAAAGAGGGCAAACTGCAAGGGACAGAACTTTGCAGTACGACGTACCCTTTTGAGAGTATGTATATTCGTACACGCGTGGGACTGACCTGCGAACAGCGCAGGAGGATAAGCAGTGAGTTTCGGTTCGGAGTACTGAGGACGGCCCGCATGTGTTGTGAGCGCAACGATAAAACGCAATATACGCTCTCAAGCGCCTTTTCTAGAGAAATTAATTCACTTCCTCAAGTATGCGGCATGTCATAGACGTGCTAAATGTGTCTTCAGCAAGCAGATGAGGAGGCAACCAAGCCTGAAACATATTTCAACCATTAACGTAACCGGCAACTAGGGCCAGCGCCTGACATTTCTTGCTAGTTTACTGCCCTGATGTCACAGGCTAGCCTGAGACGCATTAGGGCAGGCACGAACTATGACGTGACAGACAATCAACTGTGACGTCAGAATGGCGTAACGAGGAGATTTCGAATCACCCAAGATTCTTTATAAAATTCGTCCGCAAGTAACCAGTTGATTGTGGGGACTAGTATGGTACTAAAAATAAATAATATATATTTTTTTGCATATATCATGTGCACCGATACTGAAGGGGCGTTCATTTTCAGGCATCTTCCATCTAAAATTTGACTTTACGAACGTGCGCGTTCTGTACTGCTCCATTACATAAACAAAACCAATTGCAGCGCAGAACGACGCTAGTGTGCAGCGTGTCACAAAATTTACCCTTGCCTGTATGATGTAACAGCATAGGAGCTCCAGAAAGTATGGTGAGTGGTTTAGAATGGCAGACAATATTGAAATTGGCTAAAATGCAGTAAACTCAATATACAATGATCGCATTTATCACTGCACCGAGCTTCTTTAGCTGTAGGAGCCAGTAAACGAAAAGGTGTTTTGTACAGCTGGCACTTAAAGTTTCGACAGGCGCAGTACTAGGATTGTTATCAAAATCCATAGAGGGCGGTTATAAGGTTTCTATCGTAGAACTGCCGTAATTGTTTAGACGGCTTTGAAAGGCAGTAAACTCGGCAGCAAACGACGCACTGATCAAAACGAGTTTTCATTGACTGATGCCAAAGGAAGACGCGATTTAGCTGTGCTGTAAAGTTTGTGAAGGATATTGCCTCCAGATTCTGAGCCCTATCTGGAGCTTAAGATTTAATGCCAGTGACACTGAAACGATGGCAGTAATCGGAATATATGAATCTAACTGTGCGTTTTGGTACTGATTCTAATGTTTTAATAAAATAAGAAATTTGAGGTTACCATAGTGAGCATGCATATTCCAGCTTTGGACAAACTTACCTTACGCAGGCGAGAGCCTTTAATGGCGAATCACATCTTAGCACATAGATTATCTTCGTTAGTAACGGCTGTAATATAGACGGACCAAGAAGGGCCATGCGGTATGTTAATGCCTATAAGTACTAATATGTTGACGAGAGAGAAATGACGACGCCACACACAACGCACTGTGGAATGAGAGTGTCAGCTAATAAAAAAATTAGCGTACCTTTTCACACATTGAATAACCGCGCGGTCAGCATATTCAAGAAACGTTTCTATGGTTCTTCTGTCGGTGAGCCTATGTAATCGAAATATTAATATTGGCCCAGTGAAAGTGCAGCACTGATATATATTGGAGTTTATACCTGTTGTTGACATTTAATGCCCATGGCTGATATTTAATTATTTTTTGCTCAACAAATACCGTCTGTTTATTAGTGATGTCATTTCTTTCGTTAAACAGTGGCGTCGGAGTAACCGGTATATTTGCTGCGATCAAGGTTTCCCAATTATTGTGTACAGCATCAGTGCTTCAGTCTATGCGAATATTAGCCTACTAGAGCTCTTAGACACCGAGACGCTACGGCTTGCAGCCACGCTTATCTCGTACATTTGACGCTTTCTATCGCAATTTTTCGTTCACACAAAAAGAAAATGCATGTGTACTACAGCGTCGGTTACGTTTTCAGCAGCACTGTTTCAGAGAAGGTGGTCCTTTAGTATATGACCCTTGTTTACGCTTCCCAAAGCAAATAGCAGCAGTACCACCAAATAAAGTTTGACAGTAACGTGATATAGAATGCTCACATGTACGGGCTTCGAGGTTGCGACCTATGGATATTCCTGTCAGCTTTGCAAGTGTGTAGGTGTGTTGTTGTGGTGTGTCCCACACTCTAAACACGAATACGCCTGTTTGAGAGTAAAAAGGGGGTAAGCTGACCTCTAGGGCACACCCTTTCATAAAAGGAAGAGTGCTAGCGGACAGCTTACATTGTTTTTACCCCTTTACGTCTTGACTGCATACACGGGACGGCGCACAGTACGGTTCGCGCTCTGGGCCAGATGCCAATGCGGCTGGCTCGCAGTCACAAGCTCGCTTGTGTTAGCTTTTTCGCGCGTTGCATGCGTGCTTACCTGAATACACCGCAGAACGCCACAGAAAACTTAATACAGCTTCCACAAAGGGTTTCATTTACCGCTACGATCGTTTAAAAGACTGACATTCGCGCTGTTTACTTTAGTCACATCAACTACTGCGATGGTAACGCAGAATGAATGATTGCGGTCTAAATTTTAGCGATGTTCTATCCGTGGAGTTTCTCCTTTAAGGAAATCTGACCCACAGGGAAAAGAGATTTTAGGCAAGTTTTCTGAGAATTTTTAAAATTAGCCGAAAAATCAGGAAACATTTTCGCAGAACGTATTGCAAGCTCTCTCGATACATTACTACCATAAATGTGCAACATTGGTGAAGCTTTGGATGTTTAGATTGTCCGTGGAATATTATTAGAATTGAAAGTTCATTTCATCTAACGTATTCTTTCGCGTTCTATTATCAGTATATCGAGCCTTTACGTTAGTCTTAGCGGGGATAAGAGTTCGTGTTAGAAATGAAACGCGCGGCGCACTCTAATGGAATAAAGCGTGAAAACGGATGGATAACTTTTATAACGCGCAGCTTTAGGTGGCGACGCTGGTAAACTTTTTTTGTTTGGCCGGTTCGGTGCTAAAGCACGAAAAAGCAAACACACATAGGCGAAACAGGTAATACTTAGAAAATTCCTACCATTTCACCTTCATTAACCTCGACGAACGGCAAGGATTAACAAAAAAAATACTCTTTAATAATGCGGGGATAAATGCAGATTTTCAAAGCGGCTTTAGGGCAAACGTGCTCAAAGAAGGGATTTATTGTGTCCAAGTAAAGGAACTTTTGGTCATGGCTCGCGGACAAATTTTAAGTAATACTTGTTTGCTTTGAATAACGGTAAACAAAGCTTCACGTAATCAAATCGCAGCTGAGATAAGGGCGCCAGTCTACGGTGAAGCGAACACCTCACAGCTTTGGTGATTTGGAGAACCGAATTTATGCCATTTCTACCTGTCGCCAAACATTGTGTAGCGTGCCTTAGCGGCCTGGCCAAAGAAGACCATGACACGCCTCAGCACACATGCCAATACGACCAGATAAGATTCTGTGGCTGAACAACTGAACAACCGAAAAAGGGCGCCGCATTGTCCGGCTCCTGCCCGGCGGAGCCGGTCCTGTCAAACGTATTTGCAGGGACCTGACTACGACTTGTGTCTGGGAATCATCTGCGAGCTTGGCAGACGTGCTGGGGCGTGTCATTGTCTTCTTCGGCCAGACCAATTTTACCCGAAACTTCACCCGCCACTGAACACGGAACAAGTACATGTCCTTCGCAAAGTTCAAACTAACACTCTCCTAACCCCACTAATGCTCTACAAATTCGGATGGCGTGACACAGCTCACTGTCCCAGCTGTCCTGAGATCAATGCAGGCACAGAAGACATTCTCTACTCATGTAGCACTGCCAATACCTCCCTTATTTTCCTTACCATCCCCGTCCTTCCTGGAGTGCTTGGCTTCAATTTGACTCGGCAGATCATCAGCGGGCCTTGGTGAAGCAAGCGGGCTTCTTCACTGGGCCTTAGTGCAGCCTGAAATAAAGTGTTTTTTTCTCCCTGCTCCTCGGCTAGACCTCTATGGGACGTTACAGCTGCATTTAATTCCGGATGTTCGGAAATGTGCAATTGTTTCTGAATGATTCTGAATCCACTTTTCAAACTCCGTAGCGCTGATTACAATAGGGGCTCTCGAAAAAAAAAGGGTAAAAGTGTAGGGCGGCAACATGAAATGTGTTCCAATGCGCTAAAGCTAAGAACCTACCCCAGGCAGCGAAACCTTGATGCGCTATGCTAGACTTGTGCCCACTCGGCCACGCTACCTTAAGCTAAGAAGGAAGCAGAGCTCTCGCACAAAAGTCGCAGCAAAGAAAAAGGGGATACAGCGCGATAAATTCTGTCTTAAGGAAGGTGGAGAACAGTGGCACTTCGCGGGCCTTTCGACCACGTGTTGCCTACGAGGACAAGTCCTTTCTTTCCGCTTATCGAGGGCGGAAAAGCAGAGATTCGGAGACGAGGCGTCGTTTGCGCCGTGCCTAAGGGAACGCACCACGAGACTCGCGCAGCAGCGCGGAGCAGTGCGCGTGCGTCGGAACCCCTCGTAATCTGGACACGCATCGTTCACGGAGCACTGCGTTGGGAACGCGAGTGCTCCGCGGGCTCTCTCTCAAAGCGCACCGCTGCAAAAAGCCGTTCCGTGTTCGACTCGAGCGCTTTGGTGCCCAGACAGAAATGGAAAGCTTAGAGCTGTAACCGAACCGAACTCGAGAAGCCAAACACCGGAACCGAGGTTCCTTATAGCGAGCGTCCAGCTTGCGTGCGCTGGTAAAACTGGCGGGACAGAACGTTATGTGTGCACAATCCCTACCAACGTGACGCTGGGGGAATAGCGGTAGGTTCTAAGCTTTCTAATAAAAGTTCGGCGCTGGCGCAAAGACAGACAGAGAAGCGCTAGCTCTCAACTGAACACTTAATTTTTTCTTTTCAACCATGTGAGAAAGAAAGAAAGAGAGAGAGAAAGAAAGAAAGAGGAAGAAAGGAAGAAAGGAAGAAAGAAAGAAAGAAAGAAGAAGAAAGAAACAGGAAGGAAGGAAGAAAGGAAGAAAGAAAGAAAGAACAAAGAGAGAGAAAGAAGAAAGAAAGAAAGAAAGAAAGAAAGAAAGAAGAAGAAAGAAAGAAAGAAATATAACGAGCGTGTGCAACACATTTGCTCACTGCTACTATGACGTGTTTTTTTTAACTTTTTTAATTGGTTTTTGGGGGAAAGGAAATGGCGCAGTATCTGTCTTATATATAGTTGGACACCTGAACCGTGCCGTAAGGGAAGGGATAAAGGAGGGAGTGAAAGAAGAAAGGAAGAATAGGTGCCGTAGTGGAGGGCTCCGGAATAATTTCGACCACCTGGGGATCTTTAACGTGCACTGACATCGCACAGCACACGGGCGCCTTAGCGTTTTTCCACCATAAAAACGCAGCCGCCGCGATCGGGTTCGAACCCGGGAACTCCGGATCAGTAGTCGTGCGCCCTAACCACTGAGCCACCGCGGCGGGGTTGACGTGTTGTGAGCCAGGGATTTCTACATGCGCTTTTCCTTCCGTTCTATCGTCTGCGAGGAAACCAAATTTTAATGTTTACTTTAAAGCTAACGAGCGCCGTAGTGCCTGAGTGGTTATGGCGCTCGGCTGCTGGCCCGAAAGACGCAGGTTCGATCCCGGCCGCGGGGGTCGACTTTCGATGGAGGCGAAATTCGTGAGGCACGTGTACTGTGCGATGTCAATGCGCGTTAAAGAACCCCAGGTGGTCGAAATTTCCGGAGGCCTTCATAGCCTGAGTCGCTTTGGGACGTTAAACTCCCATAAACCATTAACCAAACTTTAAAGTTAACGCCTGATGTGTGTAATAGTAAGCAAATTAATATTCAGCATCTTGGTCATTAATGGGCACCACCTGCTGCCTAACTAGGTTGTCAAATTTGGGACCAAGAACAAAATAACCATTGTGTGCGCAGCAGTCCAAATGACTTATAAAACTATGCGTAGCAAGGTCTTGTAGTATACTTAATCTTTCTTTACAACATGCAGAAATGATTGAAGACTGACAAGTAGGAAATTGCAAGGCAAAAGAAAAGCAATATAGCGCTATTTGGAGCAAGCAGCTATTTTTTTTAACTGAAAACCCATCAAACGGCAAAAAAAAAAAACCACGAATTCAAGGAGGACTTTCCTTGGCAGAAATATGGCTGCGCTTGTGGGCTTTCTAATGAGTAAGTGCTTCAGTATTTCAAGTTTTGCTCCACCTTGCAGCATTCCCCTGAACACGTTGGATTAGGACATTTCATGCTCTAGAGAAGTCTGCGAACCAGAGAGGTTAAAATGCTGAAGTGGTCATGTTAGGAAGACTTGTCGGTAACGCTCTTCATTCCGCTGACTGAAAAGAGAGACAAAAAGGCTTAAAAAAAAAAACCTTAATGGCTTTGCTTTTCCCTCGCTCTGTTTGCTCCCAGCAGATCCGTCGGTAGTCAAGCGTTCCGCCGCGCTTCAAAATCGGAAAAAAGTTTGCGTTCTCCATCAGGGAACTCTTCAGGCGAGAGGATAAGAAGTGTGTTAAAAATAAATAAATAATGATGAATTTACTCGCACGACCTGTCGCGGTGAGCGCGGAGAGCGCTGGCGCGAGACGGACGACCGCAAGCGCATGTCAACGCGCTTACACAACACGTATTACCGAACACTTCTTTTCTTGCTTTGCTTGTGTTTTTCTTTTCGCTCGGCTCCTCGTTGACATTTCACGGTTTCCTAAAACGCGGAAGAGCATCTCCGTGCGGAACGAAGATGCGCAACTTACATCACGTGAGTCAACTGACGCGTAACGTGACAACGGCGGGAAACGACTTGCAAAAAAAAAAGTCTCAGAAACAATCCTGTAACGGTGACAAGACCGCACACACTGTTTGCTTGCTTGATTGTTTGTTTGTTTGTGCTGGGTGAATGAATGTTTGTTTCTTTGTTCATGTGCGGGCGGGCGCTTGCGTGCACCTGTGTCTGTGTGCGTTCGAGAGAGCATGCTGCCGGGCTAGTTGGGGATGCAGAACGGAATCAATTCAGCGCAGAAACCAGACCAAGGAGACAATGTGTATGCCCCGCCGCGGTGGCTCAGTGGTTAGGGCGCTCGACTACTGATCCGGAGTTCCCGGGTTCGAACCCGACCGCGGCGGCTGCGTTTTTATGGAGGAAAAACGCTAAGGCGCCCGTGCGCTGTGCGATGTCAGTGCACGTTAAAGATCCCCAGGTGGTCGAAATTATTCCGGAGCCCTCCACTACGGCACCGCTCTCTTCCTTTCTTCTTTCACTCCCTCCTTTACCCTTCCCTTACGGCGCGGTTCAGGTGTCCAACGATATATGAGACAGATACTGCGCCATTTCCTTTCCCCCCCAAAACCAATTATTATTAGACAATGTGTGTACTAGTAGACATTGTGTCCGCCTACGCATTTTTTTCGAAAAAAGTATCAGTACATCTTAAAAGAGGGCTCATTGTAGAGTTTTTAGAGATGTTCGGGCCCATCACTGTATCGTATGAGGGCTGAGCGAGATATTTTATTTCTTTATATAATGACTTATTTCAAGCCTTCATACGGAACGCGAAGTCATTTCAGAATCTTCAAGAGGAATGTAAGCTGCTGACTGTGAGCCGCTAATATCAGCTGAGCAGCCATTAGAAATAATGTCGAATTACGAAATATACGGTCAGTTTATTTGGTCATGAGCGTCTGCATGACGGCGGCAGCCAATAGCAAACGGTTGCGTTTTGAAGCTTGTGCCAACTACGAAGCCAAGATCTGACAGCAATATTAAAATATCAAGAGAACAAATATACATGAAACAGCGCACAACATACATGTATTTCGCATTATAGCCGTCCAAAAAATGAAAGAAGCTCCTGTAACTTTATATATAATTGTCAGTATATGGGCTAGCACCGTGAGAAGTGCAGAAAAAAACTACAATGAGAAATAAGTACATAGAGAAGGGCGAAATTTTCCCAGTTCAAATCCTAGGTTTGGTTTGGTTTGGTTTATGGTGTTTACGTCCCAAACCGACTCAGGCTATGAGGGATGCCGTAGTGGAGGGCTCCGGATAATTTCGACCATATGGGGCTATTTAACGCGCACTGACATCGCACAGTACACAGGCCTCAGGCATTACGCTTCCATCGAAATGCAACCGCCGCGGCCGGGGTCGAACCAGCGTTTTAGGACCAGCAGTCGAGCACCATAACCGCCTAGACACCGTGGCAGCTCCTAGGTAAACACTAAGGGCGCGAATGCGTGAGGTTCAGCGAATGAAGACACAAATGGTAGAAAT